>PVJA010003339.1:0-10707 GCA_004027025.1 Myocastor coypus
GGGGGGGGGGGGGGGGGGGGGGGGGAATCATATTAAGTGATCAGAAGACTGTAAAGAATAGCTTCCTCTGGCATGCACAAAGTCCTGAGTTTGATTCCTGGTACAAAAATAAAGACCAGCTTCCTATATTTATACCAACTATTATTAGTTTGTCACTGTTACTAGCCCATTGATACATTTGCTGTCAAAGCCTTTGTCCTCAGTCTCACATATAAGTGAGAATTTTTCTAGTAGCAAAGTTTTAGTAAAAATAGGAAAAGAAACAGATTCTGCATAGTGAGTTTGAGCCAAGTAAAAGTAGGAAAAGAAGTAGGTCCTATATCTTGAGGGCAGGCCATCCATATAGGCCTGAAATTAATTAATTAATTAATTTATTTATTTATGTCTTTTTGAGACAGGGTCTCGTTATGCAGTTGAGGCTGGCCTTGAGCTCACTTTTGTAGCCCAGGCTGGTCTCGAACTTGCAGCAATCCTCCTGCCTCAGCCTACCGTGTGCTGGGATTACAGGCGTATGCCACCACGCCCAGCATAAAATAGGTTTTAAAAAATATCTTTATTATGGGGTCTACAGGGTCTCACTACACAGATCAGACCTGGGCCTGTAAGATAGCTCAGCAATCTAAAGCACCTGCTTAGGCAAGCTTAGGCAACCACAGGGACTGTGGTTCAATCCCCAGCACCACATGCTGTGCCAGCCTCACCCCCAGGGCAGGGTCAGCTGGCCATAACATAAATAAATTTTAAAAATAAATGGTATAATAGACATTATTAGGGGCTGGGGAGATAGCTCAGTAGAATAAGTGCTGGCAAGTGCAAAGGCTTGAGCTCAATCCCTGGTTCCGCAAAAGTAAATAAATAAAACTAGAATACACAGATCAGACTTGTAGTGATCCTTTGTTTTGCAGCCTCCCAAGTGTGCACCACCACACTCTGTCTCAGTTGCCATCTCAGTGTACCCTGGTGGGGTGGGACTGGCATGGCAGGCTGGGGATCGAACCCTTGATCCCCACATTTGCCTAAGCAGGCTCTTTGAGCTATCTGGCTTTAAAATACAGGTTTTAATGTCCTAATGTTTTTAGCTTAAACTTTGTTATTTGCATTGGAATTATGTTTTCCAGTAATCCATTTATTAAAACAAGGACTGAAATTGAGAGTAGATACTATTTGATTTTTTTCACTAACTAGGATTATCCTAACAATGGATTGACTGTAAGCTGTTTAAACTAAAATTTATTGTATAGTGCTTGGAGGTAAAGTTAGCTTCTCAGAAGCAGTAGTAGTCTTATTTTCCACAACAAGCTGGCAGTGTCATGTCATTTCCCAATACTGGAAGGCAGGTAAGAGTCTTTTTTTCTTTGACTCTTCTTCATATTTCCCCACTTAAATTCTGTTTGCTTAACCTTTCTTTCAGATATTTTCCCCAATGTGTGCCTCAGTTTTTATTAACATCCATCTTGCCTTGTTAAGGTCGTCCTTTCTTGCAAAGACGTTGCAGTATTATACCAGCGTATGTGTTTATGTATGTATCTACTTATGTATTTGGTATATGGTCTCACTACTGGTGCTGGCACAGCATGTGCTGTTGGGAATCAAACCTTAGTCACTCTGCTGGTCTAAGCTGGTGCTTAGTACAATGAGCTAGCTCACCAGCCCAGTATATAACAACTTCCTTTTTTTTTTTTTTTTTTTTGTCTTTTTGAGACAGGGTCTTGCTATGCAGTTCAGGCTGGCCTTAAACTCTCAGCAATCCTCCTGCCTCAGCCTCCCAAGCACTGGGATTACAGGCGTGCGCCATATAACAACTTCCTAACTGGTCACAATATTTGCAGCCTTAGCCTCTGATACTAATCTTTCCCATTGTTGCCACAATGGTATTTTTGTGTCCCCCAATCTAGTTCTAGCACTTTCTGTTAGAGCTATTGCCCTGGGTTTACTTCCCAGCACCAAAAAGAAAAAAACAAAAACAAAAAAATCTGTATCTACTTACCTCTCTTACTGTACAGATTCAGATATATCCAATTGTAAAAAGCTCTTTGCTGTAGCCACAGTATTTGTTCTTAATCTTCTGAGTGTCCATATTTATAATCTGATGAAATTGATGGACAGCTAGGCAAGGTGGCACACACCTGTATACCGTCCCAGCACTTAGGTGTCTGTAAGCCGGAGGATTGCCAAGAGTTTGAAGCCAGCCTGGGTTACATAGTGAGTTGAAGGCAACAACTTGTTTTTGCTTTTAAAAAAGAAGGGAAAGGGGGCTGGGGAGATAGCTCCGAGGCACAAGTGCCTGCTGGGCAAGTGCAAGGTCGTGAGTTTGAACCCTGGTCCCACAAAAAAAAAAAAAAAGAAGGGAAAGGAAGAATGTGATAGGTAGTTGTAGGCTCTTTGGGGCTGAGTGAAGCACCTTGAAGTTCTTTGATGAATCTAGAGTCTGAGATTATACCAAAGATGTCCAAACTACAGGCAACTTGCCCTTCACTACTTATATGCATTTATTTAGATCTATCTTTCTTTCTTTCTTTCTTTCTTTCTTTCTTTCTTTCTTTCTTTCTTTCTTTTTCCTTCTCTCTCTCTCTCTTTCTCTCTCTTTTTCTCTCTCTCTTTCTTTCTGAACTCAGGACTTTGTACTTGCTAGGCAAGCACTTGTGCCATAGAGCTAACTCCCCAGCCCCTAAATTAGATGTTTCATATACATTACAAGACAATTGCTCTGCACAAGGCAGCCCAGGCAAGCCAAAACTTTTTTTTTTTTTTTGGTCTTTTTGAGACAGGGTCTCGCTATGCAGTTGAGGCTGGCCTTGAGCTCACTTTTGTTGCCCAGGCTGGTGTCGAACTCACACTGATCCCCCTGCCTCAGCCTCCCAAGTGCTGGAATTACAGGCGTGAGGCATCACACCCAGCAAGCCTTGAAATGATGAACTATCCCCTTTTTTTCTTATGCAGTTTCATGTGTTTATATGTTCATACTGTCGTCCAATTCTTGGTATCTTGTAAGGCTGTGTTCAGATCTCCTCAAAAGTGTTGTGTACAGAAAAGCTAGGTATATACTTCTCTGCTTTTATATCTCTGCTTACATTATACTGTTCTATAACAATTTTAGACTTGGTCTGAGTTGTGTTTTCTTTTTTGACAAAATTTTTATATTTGAAAAAACATTGTACAAATATTTATCACTTCTTCATCAGTTTTTAATTAGTGATACCTTATGCTACCAAAATACTAACTGGAAATAGAAAGTTAAAAAAGGGACCTGAAAAGAGCTATACCTGGTTGATTTTTGTGTTTGATTTTTAAAATTTCTTAGTTTATTTGGTTCAGCAAATAATATTGGCAGTTTATTTTATTGCCGTGTGCATAGTTACTTTTCCCAAATCCTCAAGTAATAATCTCCTTGGAGAGTACACATTTCTTGACTCAGAAATGTCTCATTTTGAAGGGAATATTTAATAGCCATTACATACACACACTGTAGCAGCTGGAGTTGTAGCTTAGGGGTAGAATGCTTGGTTAGCTTAAGCTGAGGCCTTGGCTTTATCACTACCAAAAAACCCAAAAAGACAAAAAAAAGAAAAGAAAAGAAAAGAAAAAAGTAACACTTTGGGAGGCTGCAACAGAAGAATCACATTTTTGAGCCCAGCCTAGAAAACTTAGCAATCCCATCTCTAAATAAGAAATTAAAAGGAGCTAGGTTTATATAGTTCAATGGGAATGCCTTGGATTTAGTCCTTGGTACAACAAAAAAGAAAGAAAAAAGCCCCATAAAATACATAGCACCATAGTCTTTTTACTAAATAATGAAAATTGGTAATATTGCTTATGAAATCAGATCTAGGTTAAATAAAACAAACTTTTAGGGCTTGAGATGTATCTTACTACTAAAGCCCTTGTGCATGTATGAGGCCCTTGGTTTGATCTCCATAGCCTCTGTGCCTCTCTCTCTCTCTCTCTCTCTCTCTCTCTCTCTCTCTCTCACACACACACTCACACACACACACACACACAAAACCTAATTTTATTTCCCTAATCCCCCAAAAGCAAAAAGTTGTGTTTACTCATTAATAATTATATTGAATATTGTATCCTTGGCTGTTAATTTAGTTTTGCAGAAGACTGTATTTTGGTAGGAAAGTAGCTAATTGAGAGCATGAAACATTTTGGTATGACAAGATGGGAATTGGGGGTTGGGGAGGTTTGCTAAGGTAGAATGTCATTGGATACCTGAGGCACCAAGATGAGTTGGGTATGCTGTCAAGGGTGAATTGGCAATGAAAAGTTCTGTACTTCCTGTACTTCATTCTGTAGTGATCAGACACATCAGATTAGAAGGGTTACCCATACTGCATCGTTTTTTTCTTTCCATAATTTTTTAAAGAATAAAAACAAAGACAAAAGCAAAAACAACAAATACACAAAACAACATACAGTACAAATGGTACAGAATTTTAAAACAAGAGTAGAAAATTAACAATGGTTATTATATTATTATGTATTGCTGTCATCAGATTTCTTGAGATCATCAGATACAGGTATACAAGATTGATCAAATATTAAGTTTTCCTTTAAGTCTTAAATTTTTTCTTGCTCTTTTTACTTTTTATTTTTAAATTTATTTTAAAGAGTATAATAATTAATAAGACACCGGGCCCGGCGGGATGGCTCAGTGGTCTGAAGTGCCTGTTTGGGGAAGCTTGGGCGCTTCAGGGACCTCAGTTCGATCCCCGATCCCCGGCACCGCATGCTGTGCCAGCCCTGCCCTTGGGGCGGGCTGAGCCAGCCATAAAAATGAGTCAATAAACAAAGGTTCTGAAACAAGAATCAAAAAAAAAAAAAAAAAATTAATAAGACATGAGAAATGGTACACATTTAGAAGAACAAGGTGAGAGGAATTCAACCGTGGTTTTTGCATTGCATATTACTATCTTGAATGGAATTACTCAGATTGCATGTATTAGCATATAGAATTAGTTAACATGAAAATTTTACATTAACTGCTACTTTCAAAAAAACTTATGGGCACAAAGTCCTGAGTTCAATCACTGGTACTGCCAAAAAAAAAAAAAAAACCTGATGGAAATTAGTAGCCCAATCATCTCAGCTATTATCTTTGAATGATCTTTTTTTCGTTTTTCTTTTCCTTTTTTCCTTTTTTTTGGTCTTTTTTGAGACAGGATCTCCCAATACAGTTCAGGCTGTCCTTGAGCTCACTTTATAGCATAGGCTGGCCTCAACTTGCAACAATCCTCCTGCCTCAGCCTCCTGAGTGCTGGGAATACAGGTGTGTTCTGTGGTTCTAGTACAGTATGTTTGTTGTTTCAGTTGACTAGCTATATACTTGGGAACAGCACAAAAATTAGCTGTTGTCATTTAGTTTCACAAAATTGGTATTATTATATGTATTCAATCTATGATGAGGACTCAATAGTAAAAGTTAATATTTTATCACTTGGTTGTACCCATGATTGGTTTAAATGGAGCTTTGTGACTGTTTTGAAATCCACCATTTAGATGGTTTGTTTCTTCTTTTCTTTTTTTTTTTAAATATTAAAAACCATGTACATTTGGTTTGTTTATTTATTTAATATTACCCCCAGGTCAGCCTGCCCTGGGGGTGGGGCTGACCGCAGTTTGTGGTGCCAGAGATTGAACTGGGGTCCCTGTGGTTGCCTAAGTTTGCCTAAGCAGGTACTGTAGACCACTGAGCCATCTTGCTGACCCCTAGATGATTTGTTTCTGTAAGAATTGTTACTACATTCCTGCCTTGCTAGGGCCCCTTCCCTCCTGCCCTTTCAGTATGTTTATGCTCTAGTCTATATCATTACATGCTTTTCTTCATTCTTATAAAATTATGGAATGTATACATATATTGGGTTTTTTGGATTTGTAGTATTGAGGTTTGAGGCCAGGGGCTTTCTACCACTGAGCTATATCTTCAGTTTTTTCTTTTTTTTTTTTTTGAGATATTTTCACTGAGTTGCCTGGGCAAGACTCAATCTTGGAATCCTGCTTCCTTAGCATCCCTCAGTGGTGGGGCTACAGGGTGTATTCTATTATTTCATAGAAATGACCTATACTTAACAGGGTCTCGAGCCCAAGTCCTTGTGCTTTCCAGGCAAGCACTTAGACTGCTCTAGCCCCGATTAACATTTTGCATAAAAGAAAAAAAAATTAACACTAAAATAAAGCCAGCATTTTCATTTGTCCATTTATTTATTTATTTATTTACTTATTTATTTAATGTATTTAGTATAGGGTGTCCTTTTATAAAGGTACTAGCAGTTTCTCTTTGAAAAAAATGGTAACTTCAGATACCAAAGTTACTAAACTGTGTCAACCACTATTCAGAGTGGTGGGTATATAGAGTTGTGCCTAGAGGAAGCTTACCTGCTTAGTGAAGCAAGTTATAAAATTATTAATCAGAACTAGCTGGTTTATCCATGAAAGGAAAAGGTACAGGAACTGTGACTTACTCCAGGTTAGACAGTTAATTAGTACAGGCAGCATTCTGAAGTTAGATCATAAAACTATTCTTTTATGGGGCCTGGCGGGATGGCTCAGTGGTCTAAAGCGCCTGCTTAAGGAAGCTTGGGCAGCTTCAGGGATCGTGATTCAATCCCCGGCACCACATGCTGTGCCAGCCCTGCCCTTGGGGTGGGCTGAGCCGGCCATAAAAATGAGTGAATAAACAAATAACGGTTCTGAAACAAGAAAAAAATAAATAAATAAAATTAAAAATTCTTTAAAAAAAACCTTCTTGCTGGGCATGGTGGCGCACGCCTGTAATCCCAGCACTCGGGAGGCTGAGACAGGAGGATCGGTGCGAATTCGAGACCAGCCTGGGCTACAAAAGTGAGCTCAAGGCCAGCCTGAACTGCATAGCAAGACCCTGTCTCAAAAAGACAAAAAAAAAAAAAAACAAAAAACAACTATTCTTTTATATCACTCAATTGTTATATAGTTTACCCAAACTAGACTGATACTAAATGGAACAATAACCTATACAAGTGTAATTGAGAAACAAAGTTTATGACTTTTAAGTTCAGATAATTTAACCTGCCTTATAGCTTATAGTATTTTTGACTCTGGAGATGGACATTTGAAAATTGATCAGGAAATTATATAACTGGATATTCCTATAATGGAGGCACATTTTCTCCTGACTGTGTTTATCAGTAGTTATGTTTAATAATGGCATTGACCTAAACTGTTTAATAGCAGTGTATGCAAGGACTTAAAATTTACCTTTTTTTTTTTTTTTTCAAATGTATTTAGAACGGGGTCTACAGGGTCTCTTACTATACATATTGGACTCAGTGATCCTCTTGTTTCCAGCTTCCTGAGTGCTAGGTTTATAGGTGCGGGTCACCACACCTAGTCTCAGTTGCCATCTCAGAGCACCCTAGGGGTGAGGTGGCATGACATGATGGGGATTCAGCCCCACCCTTTTCCTAGGTAGGTGCTTTAGTCTGCTAAGCTATCTGGCTAGCCCTTAAAATTTATCTTCTTTCTTTTTAATTTGTGTGTGTGTGTGTGTGTGTGTGTGTGTGTGTTTAGGGAAGGGTCTATAGGGAGTTCAGGGTCTCACTGCTAGATCAGACTTGTAGTGATCCACCTGTTTACAGCCCCCCAAGAGCTGGGATTAAAAGTGCACACCACCATGCCCAGTCTCAGTTGCAATCACAGTGCGCCCCAGGATAACTCCTGCACTGCAGACCTGAGGATTGGACCCCCGGCCCCTGTACCTGCTTGCCGGTGCTTTAATCTGCTGAGATATTTGGCCAGCCCAAAATTGACCTTTTAACAGTACATGCCCACCATGATATAACTTGGATATTTTATGGTCAGTATAAACTAAAAGGCGATGAATCAGGAAAGTTTCAAAAGAGTATATGTGTGTGTGTGTGTGTGTGTGTGTGTGTGTGTGTGTGTGTGTGTATCTTGGATTGTAAGAAACTTTCTATGAGTATTCTGCAAGAGGAACAAACATTTCTATTAAACTTGACCAATAAGCATTGTCTTGTAATGGCAGTAGTAATGCTGAATGTCACATGATCTTACCTCAGCCAGTTTCCCCCTTCCCATTCCCTCTCTTAATCTCTCTCTTGGGATTGTGAGTGATCAAATCCAACAAGGAAAGGTTATCTAGATCTCATCTACAGAGGAGAAGGCACAATTCCTCATTTCAAGTGAGATTAGGGACATGTGTAAAATGTGGGAAACAGTACAAAATTTTATAGAAAAGCACCACCTAAATAAGGTGGTAGCAGTGTGAGCAGTCAATCTGTTAAATATTGAATAAGTTGTGCTAAAGGTGCATAGAAGGGGCCAGGGAGATAGCTCCCTGGCACAAGTGCCTGCCTGGCAAGTGCAAGGTCATGAGTTTGAACCCTGGTCCTGCGAATAAATAAATAAATAAATAAATAAATAAATAAATAAATAAATAAAATAAAGGTGCATAGAAAAAGATTCCATTGAGCCAGTAGATAGCATTGATTCCCTGTGCTATAACCCTCCTTTCTCCTGTCTGCCATATACCAGCCAATGATTTCCAAAGGTAAGTGGGGCTTAACTTTAATATTTTTCTTTATATTTTGTATTTATTTATTTATTTAGTCTTTTTGAGACAGGGTCTCGCTATGCAGTTCAGGTTGGCCTTGAGCTCACTTTTGTAGCCCAGGGTGGTCTCGAACTCGCACCGATCCTCCTCTCTCAGCCTCCTTAGTGCTGGGATTACAGGCGTGCGCCACCACACCCAGCTTCTTTATTATTTTATATTGCTACTGTAATAATTTTTTCTATGAATATTTTTGGGTTGTGGAATGGATCAATAGTTTCCATTTGTTATGGGGCACTTTGACATGTAAGAGCTTTTAGATTATAATCATGTTTGCAGAATGAATTTTGCCCACACATCAAGGTTTTACTGTGATTTTTCATTTCAATTTTATTTTTATTTTTTTGGTGGGACCAGGGTTCGAACTCACGACCTTGCACTTGCCCAGCAGGCACTTGTGCCTTGGAGCTATCTCCCCAGCCCCTCATTTCAATTTTAAATGTTTATTTTTTTTAGATTTCATATGAAAAGAACCAATAAAATAACTGGTCCTCAGTCAGGTGTTTCATTTCTCTTATAATAGCAACGAGTTATGCTGCATTATTCATTCCTTTCAGTATTTGGGATGATGCTTCAGTCTCAAAGTGTATAATTACTGATCTGTATATTTGACTTGTACTTTTTAAAAACTTCTGTGGGTAATGATAATTATTTTTTCTTGGTATGGAGCTTTAAAATGTAAATAAAACTTAATTTTACTGTTTTCCATTCAATTACAGGAATTAGAAATACCAGCCGAGGAGGGGTACTGTGACTTTAATAGCAGGCCAAATGAGAACTCTTATTGCTATCAACTTCTTCGACAACTAGATGAACAGAGAAAGAAAGATATTCTTTGTGATGTCAGCATTGTGGTGAATGGGAAAATCTTTAAAGCCCACAAGAACATCCTGGTTGCAGGCAGCCGTTTCTTTAAGACTTTATATTGCGTCTCAAACAAAGACAGCCCTAACCAAAATAATACTACCCATTTAGATATTGCTTTAGTTCAAGGTTTTTCAGTTATCTTGGACTTCTTGTATTCTGGTAACCTGGTGCTCACTAGCCAAAATGCCATTGAAGTGATGACAGTGGCCAGCTACCTTCAGATGAGTGAAGTTGTTAATACTTGCCGAAATTTCATTAGAGATGCCTTAAATATAAGCATGAAATCAGAAGCTCCTGAGTCTGTAGTTGTGGACTACAATAATAGAAAATCAATCAATACAGATGGTCTGTCTTCATCACGGGATCAAAAAATTGCCAGCTTTTGGGCAACACACAATCTCACCAATTTGGCAAGTAATATAAAAATGGAAAATGATGATTCTAATGTCAACGAGGGCCAAATGGATACCTTCCAAGTGAGTGAGAGTAATTGGACCCAGCACGGTTCTCCTGAATTGGCTGAAAATGAGTCTCCAGGTCAAGCAAAAGTATTTATTTGGAATAATATAGGTTCCCAGGGAATTCAAGAGACTGGCAAAACACGGAGGAAAAACCAAACTACAAAGAGATTTGTTTATAATACACCACCTAATAATGAAACAAATTTAGAAGATTCCTCAGTGATACAGCCACCTGTTGCCCATCCAGAGGAGAATAAGACTCTAAACATCAAGCAGGAACCAGGTAAATAATATATGATATATACAAAGACATCTCTGTATTAGTCTGAGAAAGGGTCTTATTGTGTAGTCTAGGCTGGCCTTGAACTCATGATGATCCTCTTGTCCCAGCCGCCTGAGTGCTGGAATTGTAGGCATATGTCTTTGTGTTTAGCCAATTTTAAAAAAAACTTTGTTTACTTATTTATTTATTTATATTTATGCTATGGCCGGCCCAGCCTGTCCTGGGGGTGGGGCTGGCACAGTATGTAGTGCCGGAAATCCAGGTCCCTGCAATTGCCTAAATAGGCGCTTTAGACCACTGAGCTATCTTGATGGCCCAGCCTAGTTATAATCTTGTGATATGTATTTATTTATTTTGAGGTGGGGTGCGAGAGGGATTGAGGCAGGGTTTTTTTTGTATAGTACAGTTTGGCTTTGAACTCTAGTTATGGAACTCAGCTTGGCCTTGAATTCAATTTTCCTGCCCAAGTCTCCTGAGCACTGGGATTT
>PVJA010003339.1:10807-96208 GCA_004027025.1 Myocastor coypus
CGGGCGTGGTGGCTCACGCCTGTAATCCCAGCACTTGGGAGGCTGAGGCAGGAGGATTGGTGCGAGTTCGAGACCAGCCTGGGCTACAAAAGTGAGCGCAGGACCAGCCTCAACTGCATAGCAAGACCCTGTCTCAGAAAGACAAAAAAAAAAAACAAAGTACACACAAATGTATGGACCAAGCTGAATTACAACTCCTCTTTTAGGTTTGATTTCTACTGATATTTTTGTTTAGGTTTTTTTTTTTTTTTTTTGGGTGGTGCCAGGGATTGAACTCAGGACCTAGCACTTGCCAGGCAAGCACTGAGCTATCTCACCAGCCCCCTGTCCCCATTTTAAAAATTTATTTCTTAGATATGTTTTAAAGCAACATTTTAGGGTTGGTGAGATGGCTCAGTGGTCTAAAGTATCTGCTTAGGAAAGCTTAGGTAACTGCAGGGACCATGGTTCTATCCCTGGTACCACATGTTGCGCCAACCCCATCCCCAGGGCAGGCTGAGCTGGCCATAGTATTAAAAAGTAAAAAAATAAAGTAACATTGTAGTTAAATTTTTTATTACAAAAGTAATTTATATGTAACACTATATTTGAACATTTCTAATAGATTAAGGGGAATAATCAGTCAAACACAAAATCTCTGGTATATTTTGTCTTGGAAATGCATATGAGTTTCTCGAAAGTTGTATTAACCAGTCTACATATACAACTTCTTGAGATGAAGTTAGATCTCCTTGAACCACGTCATAAAATGAAATTAAGATGCACTTAATACACAACTTACTGAAGTTATAACTTAGCCTAGTCTACCTGAAATGGACCACAAACACTGTGTTAGCCTACTATTGTTCAATCTCATGTAATGTAAAATATATTTTGTAATCATTGAGCTCCTCATGAAATTTACTAAATAACATACTGAAAGCAGAAAAGTCAAATCATCTTAAGTTGGGTACTGTCTATGAACGTAACCATGCCAGGCATTCTGTAGATTGCCTCACTGCTCATTTCCTCTGTTTACTATTTTACAACTAATGCTAGAACAGATAGAGCTTGTAGTTGTAGTATATGATTATTTGGTCAATTTGGAGCACTTGACATCTAGTTTATATTTCCTTCTCAGGTATTTCAACATGTGTTTTATGGAATTTTGGTAATGACACTCTAATTTTTTTTTTTTTTTTGAGATTTTTTTTGAATTTTTATTTTTTATTTATTTTATTTAAAAAAATTTTTTTCTTGTTTCAGAACTTTTGTTTATTTATTTTCATGGCTGGCTCCGCAGCATGTGGTGCCGGGGATCGAACCTGGGTCCCTGCAGCTGCCCAAGCTTTCCTAAGCAGGCGCTTTAGACCACTGAGCCATCCCGCTGGGCCCCTCTAATTTTTTTAATATAAGATTTTTATTTATTTATTTGCTACAGGGTCCTGCTACACAGCTTGGACTCATAGCGATCCTCCTCTCTCAGCTCCCTAGTACCGGTATTACAGGTGTGCACCACCACACCCAGTTTCAGTGATTGGAATGGCATGGGCAGGCATGGCATGTGGTATCCAGGATCAAACCCAGATCCTTGCACTTGCCTGGCAGATGCTTAGACTGCCAAGCTATTTCCCCAGCCCTACATTCTAATTTGTTTAGAGTACTAGTCTGTTCTCACCACAGAAGTTGCAATATTTTAAGTTTTTCCACTATCACCATCGCATTTGTTTGCATTAGCAAGAGGCCTGTAAGATCTTTTTCTTCCATGTGTTCTGAAAAGAATACGTACTAGAATGTTAAAATATCATACATCCTGGTAATGAAGGTTGTTTTTAAATTTGCTAAGAGTATAAATAGAAAAATTTCCTTTATCTCTAGTTTAATTTAAATATATTTAACCTTATCTGAAGAAGCAGCTCAGTGGGTTTGAGGTTTCTCATCTTAGTCAATTTTGTTTGTTTGGGGTATGGGGAATCGAACTCAAGGCCTAGTGCTTACCAGGCAGGTGCCATACTGCTGAGCTACATCCCCAGCTTTGAGGTTTCTCATCTTAGGCTTGTCCAGTACTTTTTGTATTTGATGTAATGCTTATGCCTCAAAGCACAATGTGGTATCTGACTTACTTGATGGTGATCACCTGAGGGTGGTACTTTCTGTAAAAGAATTACTGTTTTTCCTTCCCAAATTGCAAAGTGGTTTTTGGTTTTCAGAATTTAGGTTAAATTGGTAAGATTTTATTTATGTGAAAAATAACACATGTATATAATACTAGTTGTTGTTCTTTTACTTTATATCAAGTGTGTCCCCAGGCAGTGTTGTTAAATTAAATCTCAAGGGTAGAAAGAAATTGTTTAGCTGGTCCTTTTGTTTTAGCTTAATATTATTATAGAAGAGCTCAAAACAATTCTCAGGAATAGAATTGCATTGGCTAGTATAGTGGAAATCCTGTAGTGTATACATATGTGATATTGTATACCTGCTGTTGTAAATGTGCACACAGAGCAGGTTTCCCTTAAAGAATAAGCAAATATTTTGTGCAGTAGTTTGATAGCAAAACTAGTTATAGTTAACCCAATGAAAATGATTGTCTTTCTCTGTGCAGTTCAGGCTGACCTTGAATTCACTTTGTAGCCCAGGCTGGCCTCAAACTTGCAAAGCTCCTTCTGCTGGTTAAAATTATAGCCATGTGTATAATTGGAGTGATTTAAAGAAAAGCAGTACTTTTGAACCGTAATGTATACTTTGAAAAAGTAGCAACATTACTAGGAATTTTGTTAGCTGCTTAGCATACTTGTATGGATAGTGTGGGTCTGTCATAAATTCATTGTTGATAGTCTAGTATGTCTTCAGTTTATCTCTTACATTATAAAACACAGTTCTGTTTTTATGTCATTGATAGCACCTTGGCATCTTGCTTAAACTCAGATTTGGTTTCATCAGCTATAAGCTACATTCCAGTTGTTAAAGCTTTTTTACAACTTGTTAATGCCTCTAAATCCAGTAACATTCAAGGGCAAAAAAATAGGTCTTAAAAAAGCTTTATGGTTAGGGCATAATAAGACATTGAACCAAGAGTTAGCATATTTTATTTACTGTGAAGGTGAAAAACGTAATACTTTGCTGCCATGAGGTCAGGTAATCAACTCTGCCCTTTGTACTAGAAGAGTAGTAATGAACAAAGTGTAAACAAATGGATCTGGAGGTATTCCAGTGAAACTTTTCTATTTCACAGATTAGCCTCACATTCTTGATCCTCCCCTCTCAGTTTCTGTAGTGCTCAGATTATAGGCATATGCTGCCACATTTAGGAAAGATTTATTTTTTTAAGCAGTCAGTGTATAAGGTTACCATTATTTTTTTAAACTTTATTTATATCACAGCCAGTTCAACCTGCCCTGGGGGTGGGGCTGGCACAGCATGTAGTGCTGGGGATCGAACCGTGGTCCTTGCAGTTGCCTAAGTTTGCCTGAGCAGATCCTTTAGACCACCGAGCTATCTTGCACGCCCAGGGTGACCATTATTAAATCATTTTACATTGAAGTTTTGCTTCTCCATAATTTCTGGTTCTGCTAATTTTGAGTACTGTGATTTGAACCTAACCTGTAATCTCTGTAGTCATATTTGGTAACCCTTCAAATATTAAGATATTAAAAGATTCCCCTGAAGTCCTGTTTTTATAGGCTGCCATTTTTCCCCACCTTGTGCATACAAAGAACTTTTTCAAAAAAAGATCTGATGATGGAAAATACTGAGCCATGTTTCACCAAGGTTAAAGCTTTCCCAAGATTGTTTCACCTATAAAAGCAGAGCAGGTGTCAGATTTAGGACTCTCCCGTTTAAAACCTTGTGACTAGCTACTAAACTAGCAGATAGGAGTCTTTTTAAAGTGACCTCCTAGTGGCTAGGGAGGTAGCTCAGTGGCCCAAGTGCCTGCCTGGCAAGTGCAAGGTCCTGAGTTTGATCCTCGATTCCACAAACACACACACACACAAGTCCCCTTTTAATTTGCTCCCTAACACTGGGGATGGAACCTCAGGTCTAATAAAGCAGGTGGGGTGGTGAACAGCTGTGGTTTGTTTGTAAAACATAGTTTTAATAATGGTGTCTTCTTAGTAGATATATAATTTGAAACTATTGGTTGGTATTCTGTGCTTAATCAAAATTATTTTGATTATAGGCTAATTAAAACTCAACAAAAACTAAAATCTGAGTAATCAAATGAGGAAGTACATATATATTTTTTTGGGGGGGGGGGCTGAACCTTAGTTCGAACTCATGACCTTGTACTTGCCAGGAAGGTACTTGTGCCACAGAGCTATCTCCCCTGCCCCTGAAGTGTAATGTCTTTTGATAATGTTAAACTTTTAAATTCTTGTCTTGGTAATTTCCAACTAGAAAACTAAAACTTAAGTTTTAGCCAAATGAAGTTAAATAAATTTAACAATATGTTCATGTAGGAATCAATCAGTGAAAAATCAGGTGTTAATCCCATTTTGATCTTGTCATGCTCTGGACTAATAATGAAATTTTGTTTTATGAGTCTAGGTTTTTATATATTGGTCATACTAGCAAATTCCACTCTTGTAAATAATAATACTGTAGCTCAGTGGATTAAAGCGCATGCAAGCAGGCACAGGGGCAGGGGTTTGATCCCCAGGTAGGCCTGCTGAGATAACAATTGAGACTGGGCAACTTGGTGTGTGCCTATAATACCAGTTCTTGGGAGGCTGTAAACAGGCAATCACTATGAGTCCAATCTAGTAGTGAGACCCTGAACACCCTGTAGACCCTTTCCTAAAATACAAAAACAAAACAAAACAGTAGTACTATGTGTTTCATGCCATACTTTCATTTGCAGATTTTAAATTGACAGATTTCCAGCATACAAGTAAAAATTAGCAAAAAAAATGCTAGTTATGGGTATAAATGAGATTGCCCTTATTTTTAATTGATCCTAAAGATCAAGATACTAAGCAGCCTATCCCAAGGAAAAACATACTTTCTGTAGGATGGCAGACTTCCTGGTACTGGCTCCTGAAAAGTCCTCAAATGGATTTTACAGTTGACACTGTATAGAATCGTGGGCAGTTCTTCAAGTGTTTCTGGTAAATGCTGTAGTAGATAATTAATGTAGTAGTTTGCATCTTTTGAGGGGTTGGTCAGACAGGGTCTGTCACTGTGTAGTGTAGGCTGGTCTTCAGCTAACTTATGCACCTTATGCTGACCTCAGATTTGCGTCACCATACCTACAAGCAGTTTTTATCTTTGATAAAGTTCACATAGTTCCATGTAGATGACTTTTTTCCCCCTTAATGTCACGCAAGTGTTCAAATGTAAGGTAATTTTATTTCATCAGAAGTTATACAGTTCTTTTAAAATCCCCTTGCCTTGCCAGCCCTACTTGGGGTGGAGGTAGGGAGAGTGCTGAGACAGTGATTGAGACTGGCTTTAGTGGCACACCTCTGTAATCCCAGCACTTTTGGGAAGCTCAAAAAGGGAGAATCACTATAGTCCGCTCTGTATAGTGAGACCCTGTACTAAATAAGTAAAAGATAAAAATAAAATCCACATTCCTTTCTCTCACCTCTACTTTTTTTTTTTAATTTTTAAAGAATTTTTGTTTTATTTTATTTTTATTTTTTCTTGTTTGAGAACTTATGTTTGTTTATTTTTATGGCTGTTTATTTTTATGGCCGGCTCAGCCTGCCCTGAGGGCAGGGCTCCTGCAGCATGTGGTGCCGGGGATTAAACCGTGGTCCCTGCAGCCGCCCAAGCTTACCTAAGCAGGCGCTTTAGACCACTGAGCCATCCTGCCAGGCCTTACCTCTCCTTCTGATGAGAGAAAATAGTTCATTAGTTTTAAGCTTTACAAATAAGAGTTGAAACCAAATTTAAGCTCTTACATTTCCAATTTGTATAATGGCCTTCTGGTTAAAAAGCAAATACTGTAATATTTAGAAAGCAGTTCTGGGAAAATACTCAAGCTAAAATAAATGTAAGAAATCCTAATAGCATATATTGGAAGTAATTGCTTAACTGTAGCAACTCTTTAAGTAGAGTTAGGCCCTAGTCAGCACTCACACTGTTCTGTTTTAGGTGATAATTGATGGTTACTCTTGGTTAAGCACAATTTTGAAATACTTTCTAAATGATCAAATTTTTAGAACTAGCAAAACCATTTTTACAATTTTTAAAACAGGTTATCTGATTTGAGAAATCCCACTGTGTTAACCATAATATTTATATGAATGATTTTTCTAATTTTAAAGGAGGGAAATCAGCTTTTATAAACGATACTTGGCTTTATGCTGAGTTTTGCCAGTTAACTAGTCTGTATACTTCCCAAAAAACCTTTCTAATAGGAAAGAACTAAAACTTCAGGTGTATAAATCTGAAACCATAGAAGTTCTTTGTAACTCATTTAAAACTAATTACTTTAAAAACTGCCTTCAGGGGCTGGGGAGATAGCTCCTGGCAAGTGCAAGGACCTGAGTTTGAACCCTGGTCTGTCAAAAAAAAAAAAAAAAAAAAAAAAAAAAAACTCCCTTTAGCTGGATTTGGTGGCACATGCCTGTAATCCCAGCACTTGGGAGGCTGAGGCAGGAGGATCAGCATGAGTGCAAGACCAGCCTGGGCTATACTTTTGAGCTCAATTCCAGTCTGAACTGCATAGTAAGAACCTGTCTTAAAAAGACAAAAACAAACAAAAAACTGCCTTCAATTGAAAACTCAGTGTTTTACGGTAGAAATGTTAATGTTTTGATTATAGGGTGCTACTTCAGATTTTATTAGGATATTGTAATTACTACAAAATACATCAAAATTTTTCATTCTCCATTTTATCCCAAGAGGGCCTGAATTCCTGTTTTTTCTTAGCAATTCCAGATGCTCAGTTAAACCTTTCAGGCATCCTTTTATGGTGGATATAGGTGATACAGATTAGTAAGTTGAAATGTTAAGTCATTTTTATTTGAAACTTGGAAATTTGAAGATGTGTTAAATTATGAAAGAAATTACCAATAGTTAGCTTATAGTAAACTAACTTGAATCCATCTTCCTGCCTCAAACTCTCACAGGTGTATGCCACCACATTTGGCTTTAGTTTTTAGCTGTACATGGTTATTAGCAATAGCAGGATGATCTGTCATCATTTCCCCCTTCTTTTCAGTTTATTCTCATGTGCAAACTAAAATAATGAAAGTTTGTAAGTAAGAAGAGGGACTAATAGGATTAGGGACAACAGAAAAAGAAGATTTAAAGCACAAGATATACAGGGATGGAATTGTCACAGATAAATTAATGTATACAACTAACACAGATTAATGATTATAGTTAAGAATTAAACACTTAAAAGAATAATGGTAGTGAAGGGTACAGTGGAAAGCCCCTAACTCCTCATCAGAGTTGGACAAGAGTTTGATCTTGTGCTGTGCAGCACTGTAGTTGTCCAGGACAGGAAGAAGTGCATTTACTCTCAAGTGACAATAACTGAGAGTGTTGTAACTAAGCAAAAGAACAGAATGGGGACTATATAGCAAGGCTCTGAGGTGGATTGGGTAGGGCTCCTTTGTAATTATCTTTGTATATCATGGTAATGAATTGTGAACTTTTGAAAAGTTTAATGTTAAATTTTAGATATATGTAACAATCACGTTCATCATAGAGGATTTGTTGTACCTGTACATGATATATCTTTGTTTTTTAAAACTTTTTTTATTTATGTTATGGCTGGCTCAGCCTATCCTGGGGGTGGGGCTGGTGCAACATGTGGTGCAGGGGATCGAACTGCGGTCCCTGCAGTTACCTACGCTTGCCTAAGCAGGTGCTTTGGACTGCCGAGCTATTTTGCCGGCCCCATGTACATGATATATCTTGATTCTTTTTCTGACTTTCCTTTCTTCCTTTCAACTCTTCTTTTTCTCCTTATGTGCAAAAGCTGTTTCCATTTTTTCTTTGCCCCTTTCCTTTCCCTCTCTGTCCTCCCTGCTCACCTTCTCAGTGGAACGTTTATTTTACAAACTGAGGCAACAAGAGTTATCTTGTCTTTTAACAAGTAGCCAAGCATAATGGCACACACCTAGTATCTGAGCAGTTGAAAAGCTGAGGCAGGAGGATCTGATCCTCCTGCCTCAGCCTCCCAAGTGCTGGGATTATAGGCATGAGCCACCATGCCTGGCTAAAAAAGTTTTTTTTTAAATAAGTATTTGTTATGTTTCTGCTTGCATTTAAGAATTTTAGGAATTAGTGCATGAATTTGAGGAGTAAATTGGTGAGACTTGTTAGGAATTTTTTTTTTTTTTTTTTAGCAGAAATAAGTCATTTTGAATAATGCAGAGAGAAAATGTTGTGAGACCCAGTCTAAGTCAGTGTACTTGAGTTTAAGAATGAGGGAAAAATTAATACCATGTTTCTAGGGTACCACAGTATCTGTGAAGAATGCTTTGTGTGTTTGTGTATGCATGTTATATTTGTCTACACACATTTGCAATTGAATTTACTGGAAGAGAAATGTGAAAAATACATATTTATGAAAAATATAACACATGCTTTTAATTCTGAATCTCCAGAAAAGAGAAACTTTGAGCCTAGTATATACAGAATTTATGTGATAATGAAAGATGAAAAAAGTATTTCTGATAGTATCTGTCATTCATTTTTCTTTTCTTTTCTTTTTTGTCTTTTTGAGACAGGGTCTCACTGCACAGTACAGGCTGGCCTTGAGCTCACTTTTGTAGCCCAGGCTGGTCTCGAACTCGCACTGATCCTCCTGCCTCAGCCTCCCGAGTGCTGGGATTACAGATGTGTGCCACCACGCCCGGCTTTGTCATTCAGTTTCAAGGGTACCATATTTGTATTTTTAACAAAATTGGAAGAGCTAGGCATGATGGTGCCAGCTGTAATCCCAGCATTCAAAAGGCTTAGGAAGGAGGATCACTGTGATTTCAAAGCCAGATTGAACTGTGTAGTGAAACCTTGCTTAAAAAGGACCCTTTTCTTAAAAAAAATTGGTATTATTGTAAAGGACAGTTATAGCTAGTATCTTGGTTCCCTCAAAGACAAAAATACAATGAGTACTGGCTTAGGTATAGAATGAAGGTTTATTTCTCTTGTTACTCAGGCAGTAATAGTACAGTATATCAAATATCACTAACAAGTTTAAGACATCTCGACTCTCCCAGGATTGCAAATTACTCAGATTTTTTGGTTGCCTGCTATGTAGTGGGCCCTGAAACTTGGTGCTCCTAAGAAACAAAAAGGTAGTACAGCAGTCGCTAAGCAGTAGAATGCTGTAACTAGCTTGTTGTTTAACCTCACTGGGCCTTAGTGTCCTCATGAACAAAGAGGATACAAATATTGTTACATACAGGGATACTAAAATATAAATGAAAATTTATGAGAGGACTTAACTGCTAGATGTATAAATTGTGTTTTTGTTTTGTGGGGACCACTATTTTTGTCAGATGGGGAAAGACATTTGTAAAGGTAGAGGAAATTATCTATTGCTTAACATTTAATGGCTCTGGTCATTTAAATTTTTAAAATTAATTCATTCATTTGGTACAGGATTTCACCCCACATCTCCAACTTACAGTGATCCTCCTGTCTCAGCCTCCACAGTCCTGGGATAACAGGTGTGCACCACCACACCGTTTCCAAGGCTAGCTTGGCGTGCCCCAGGTTCAGGAGCCAGCACAGCATGCAGTACTGGGGATCAAACCCTTTGCACTTGCCAGCGAGGTGCTTTGACCACTTAGCCATGCCCTCTGCCAGTTCGAGATATTTAAATAATATATTCCATAGATATACCTGCTCCTAATAAAATTACTATCATTTTGTAAAACTTAGTGTTTTAATAAACCTTCAGAACAATTTTCTGCTGTTTGCAAAGAAATAGTATTTTCTAAGTTTATTTTATTTTTTGTCTTTTTGAGACAGGGTCTAGCTACACAATTCAGGTTGGCCTTGAGCTCACTTTTGTAGCCTAGGGTGGTCTTAAAAATTGCACTGATCCTCCTTCCTCAGCCTCCCAAGTGCTGGGATTACAGGCATGTGCCATCACTCCCAGCCTATGTTTTCTGAATTTGAATGAAGGGAAATGTTTTATAATAAGATCTTGGCTAACTCAAAATCAGTTATGTTACTTATTTTACAGTCTCGTACTTTTAGAAAGGTGATTATTGAGTTACTGTCATGCTTCCTAGGCAAGAAAAAATAACTATGTTAAATTGAGTTGTTTGTTGGTTGCCTGCCTCATGCTGCCATATATATATATATATATATATATATATATATATATATATGGACAACAACATAAAGAATTATTCAATTTTTTGCCTGATTCTAAATGATATTAAAAAGAGAGTTCTGATATAGTGATTCCTAAAGCAAGCACACTGTTGATGAAAATATAAGTCAACAAGAAAGAGCTCACCTATTTTGAGGTGATATATATATATATATATATGATACATATATATATATATCAATATCATATATATATATATGTAACTTACAATTTATCATATATATATGTAACTTACAATTTATCATATATATATATGACATATATATATATATATCATATATATGTATATGATATATATATATATATGGCTGGGGAAATAGTTTAGTACAATAAGTGCTTGCCTGGCAAAGTGCAAGGGTCTGAATTTAATCCCCAGTTCAGGGGGTGGGGTAGTACCTGTAGCATGTGTATAGTTTTGTTTTTGAGGGGAAATATGGTAGAGGAAAAGGAAGAAAGCTTTCAGCTAAGAAGTTCTTTGCTTAACATCTATGGTAGGATTAAAGATCATAAATTAAATTCTCATGCTTTAGCCTGAGAGAGGAAAAAATACCTATTGTAAGAACTAGTTGACAGCCAGCCCTGTTTGTGCCAGGCCCTACAGGGTACGGGGTGGGGTGGGGGGCGATGGCACAGATGTGTAATCCTAGTGTTTGTGAAGCTGAAAATAGGAGTATCACTGTAAGTCTGATATGTGTAATGAGAACCTGTAGACCCTGTACTAAATACATTAAAACAAAACAAAACAAAACAAAAAAAACCTAGTTCATGAAAGCTACTAACAAGTCTCTGTAGAATGTTACTAGAATAGAAACACCTTCTACTTACTTACTGTTTTACCCTACAGATTAAGAAACCTGGTAGTTTGGATAATGTTTTAAATGCTTATTTATTTACTTATTTGTGGTAGTGGGAGTTGAATTAAGGGCCTCATGCATGCTGGGCAAGCATTCCACAGTCTGTGCTGAACCCACAGCCACGTTCTTATTGTTTTTTTTTTTTTTTTTGGTCTTTTTTGAGACAGGGTCTCACTAGGCAGTTCAGGCTGGCCTTGAGCTCACTTTTGTAGCCCAGGCTGGTCTCGAACTCGCACCGATCCTCCTGCTTCAGCCTCCCGAGTGCTGGGATTACAGGAGTGCGCCACCACGCCTGGCTTCTTATTGTATTTTGAGACACTCTTTTGCTAACTGCCCAGATTAAGCTCAAACTTTGATCCTCCTGCTCTAGCTTCCTGAATAAGAAGAATTAGAGTCATGCCTCACTGTGCCTAGCTAAACTGTATTTTCCAGTTGGTGGGAAAACAAAGCCACTAGATTTCATTTTTTGGGTACATTGTAGACCAAAAGTTGAGAAATTATTTTTCAGGTACTGTTACAATTGATCTTTCTTTAGTAGTGCAAAGTGCAAAAGGCATAATACTCTTTCTTTTTTTTTAATGGAAAGATTCACATTATGGAAGTCTATAGACTTAATACAGCCCAGATCAAAATGTTGGTAAGACATAATCAAGTCAGTATTTAATGTTTTTAAAACCTTTTTGTCTGAATTATGGTTATATTCTCACTTACAATTTAGGCTGGCCTTAAACTCACTGTGTAGCCTAGGCTGGCCTAAAACTCCCCCCAGCAGTTCTCCTGCTTCAGCCTCCCCAGTGCTGGGATTACTGGTGTTAATTATCTCATCTGACTTGTTTCACAAGCTTTTGATAGCCAAATTCCTGAAATATTATCTGTATTGTATCTATTAACTTTTTTTTTTTTTCTTTCTTAGTACAGGGTCTGCAGGGTGTTTACTACATAGATCAGACTTGTGATATCTTCCTGTTTTCAGCTTCGCAAATACTGGGATTGCACGTGCACTACCAGTCTTAATTGCCCTCTCAGTGTCCCCCAGGGGCAGGGTCAGCAGGGCATATTGGGGATCAGACCTGGGTCGGGTCCCTAACCTCATTCTTTGTGTCTGCCTAAGCAGGCACTTTAATCCGCTGAGCTGTCTGGTGAACCCTAACTGGTTATCTTATGTTTAAAAAAAACCTTATTGTTAATTTTTTCTGGTTATTCTATTGCCCTCCCACTTTACTAGTTTTCTTATTTTTTGCCTTTTGATAGATGAAGGGCTAAGGGTTGAACCTAGAGTCTTCACACTGAGCTATACCCCCAACCCTTTAAAACATTTTTTTTTTTTTTTTTGTCTTTTTGAGACAGGGTCTCGCTATGCAGTTGAGGTTGGCCTTGAGGTCACTTTTGTAGCCCAGGCTGGTCTCGAACTCGCACCGATCCTCCTGCCTCAGCCTCCCGAGTGCTGGGATTACAGGCGTGCGCCACCACGCCCGGCTAAAACATTTTTATTTTGAGATAGGAGCCCATTGGTGGCTAAGTTGCAGAGGCTGGGTTTAAACTTGACCTTCCTGCCTCAGTCTCCCACAGTGCTTAGATAATGAGTGCAGTCCATCACACCCAGCATCTAGGTGCTTACCAAGTGAAATGAAAATAATGCATACTTTTCATTTCTCATCTCTAATTCTTAGGCAGCATTGACAAAATAGACTTTTTCCTGAAAGCCTTTTCCATATTTTTCTAGCTCATGAAATGCTAGAATTCTCCAATATATTTGGTCAGTGTTTTTCTTCATGATTCTATTTACTGCTATGGCATCTATTGTTGTTTGCTGTTTATATTCTGACAACTCAGATATTTCCAGCTCAATGCCAGAGCTGTGGCCTCCACTGCAAACTTTCTCTACTTCCAAACTAAAATGAAAAAAACAAAAGCAACAACAACAACAAAAGAAACAGGGTCAGATGAGATGTCTTTTCCTCCCATTTTTATAGTAAAACTACTCAGCCTAGTAGACAGCAGGGTCACTAGAAGGCTTGTTGAAATACAGTTTTCTGGGCCTCTCATAGAAACCAATTCAGTAGTTGTAGGGTAGGTCTGAGAATTTCCCCTTAATGCAAAGTTCCCTGATGTTAGTGATATGGGGACTTTGAGGTCCTCTGCATTAGAGGCATAATGACCTGTTTGACTGCTGGGAAGTAGTAGAGGTAGAATTTAATGGCAAACGGAACCACACTTACTCTCTTAACTCACTACCCCATTCCTCTCTCTTAGGTGTATCACACATATCCTGTATTCACAGCTAAGCATAATATTAGTCCTGTTTGTCTACTTCATTTCCTTTCCTACCAGTAATACTGTATAAACTAGAATCCCTCTTTTGCTTCCAACTTTCAGTCTGCCACCAAACCGTTTTACCCCCACAGCCATTCTTAAATTCGTTTACTTCCCTTGTCTTGGCCAGCAACAATAAAATAACTGGCTTACTTGCATCCCTTGACTCTCCTTTAATTCTTTTTAGCAAAATCAATAGTTCTTTTTAAAGGAAAATGAATTAAAACATTTAACTTCTTAATTAAAGTCCTCCCCACCCTTTGGTGTTGAAATGGGTCTCATTTGGCTGGCAAGATAGCTCAGCAGTCTAAAGTGCTTGCTTAGGAAAGCTTAGACAACAGCAGGGACAGAAGTTTGATCCCAGGCACCACATGCTGCACCAGCCCCACCCCCGAAAGGAAGAAAGGTCTCACTACAGAGTTCAGGCTAGCCTTGAGTTCATTTTATAGCCCAGGCTGGTCAAACTTGCAACACTTCCTCAGCCTCCTGAGAGCTGAGATTGCAGACCTACACACTTAATTGAAAATCCTTTAATCCAGCCAGGTGTTGTGGTAGACGCCAGCTTTTCAGAGGCAGAAGGATCACAAGTTTAAGGACAGTCTGGAGTATCAAGGCTTTTGCTTATCTCAAAAAGAGCTAAGGATATATAGCTTATTGCTCCTTTGGCTAAGTCCTTGTAGAACCATTAAAAAAAAAAGATACATACATTTTTATACCTTCTGAAAAATAGGCCAAGATGTTACCATGGTGCGCAGGTTTGGTAAGACCTGTGCATAGTTGACCGCCTTTTTTTTGGGGGGGGGGGTGAGGTTCGAACTGAGGACCTTACACTTCCAGGTAGGCACTTGTGCTACAGAGCTATCTCCCCGGCTCTCCTGACAACCATTTATACTACTCCTTCACAGTCATGAAATCCTACTGTCCTCCAGTGCAGTGCCAAACTTGGGTGATTTTGAGGCTTTGTAACTGTACTTTAGAACCATTGCTCTGTGAGACTCCATTGTATTATGTAACAATTTATTTGCTTATATAAATATTTCTTGGTTTTTTTGTGGGTATTTTTGAGATAGGGTCTGACTGTAGTTCATGCTACCTTCAGCTCATAGCCCAAGACGGCCTCACAGCAATCCTTCTGTCTCTGTCTTGTAGAGTGCTGAGATTATAGGCATAAGCCACCACACCTGGCTTCAATGTTATTTTAAGAAGTACAGAGAATCTGTTTTCTCAGTTTTTGTTTATTGATACATGTTTAGGTATACATGATAATCACATTAATCATAGGGAATTTGTACTTTGTAGGGAGTTTTTAGCTTGTTTTCATTTATTGTTTAATTTTGGATGTTGGGAAGTCAAAGGTATCATGGATAGGTGATACCAGGTCTTATATGCTAGGTGATGATGGTGATGATAGCTAAAGGACATTTTTAAAACTTTAGAAATGGCTGAATGGTACTGTACAGCTATAATCCCACTAATGGGAGGAGAATCAGTTCCACTTTAGCCTGAGCAAAGTAGTGAGACCCTCACCGAAAAAACAAAATGGAATAGGAATTAGCTTAGTGTGGTAGAGGGAAGGCTTAGAACAGTAGAGATGAAGGAATCTGAAGCAGAAACCTAGATATTAAACTAAAAAGCTTGAAGTTCATTATAAAAGCTATGGTGAATCAGTTTTAAAGTTTACATTTTAGAAATACAAAGTAAGTTCATCTGGGAAATGAATAAAGATGTTTACACATAATTTGGAAGCAGAGAACCTATTTCATTATTTGAGTAGGAAGGAATAGTATTGAGTTACTGACAGCACAATGGAGTTGAATAGATTTATAGGAAATATATAGATTACAGCCAAAGGATTACTTTCATTACCTTGCCTTTTTTCTTTCTTTCTTTTTATGTTGCCTCCATACATCCTTTCCATACATCAAAATTAACTCTTAACAGTGGCCTCTTTTCTGAAATGTTTCACTACTATTCTAGCTTTATTTCTCTTTAGAACCAATATAGGGCTACTAACCTGATTTAAAGTGTTTCTACTTATTTATAGAAGCATAATAATCTTAACAATTGGCTAGCTCTCTCCCTCCCTCCCTCTCTCTCTCTCTCTCTCTCTCTCTCTCTCTTTCTTTCTTTCTTTCTTTTTTCTTCCTTTTTGAGACAGGGTCTTACTATGCAGTTCAGGCTTGCTGTGAGCTCACTTTTGTAGCCCAGGCTAGTCTCGAACTCGCACTGATCCTCCTGCCTCAGCCTCCCAAGTGCTGGGATTACAGGTGTGCCACTACCACACCTGGCTAGCTTTTCCTTTCTTTAAGAGGCAAGGTCTTGCTGTCTCTTTCAGGCTGATCTTGAACACACTATGTAGCCCAGGCTGATCTCCAACTCAGTTATCCTCCTGCCTCAGCTTCAAAGTACTGGTATTATAGGAGTAGAACACCATGCCTGGCATCAGGAATTTTTTTTGTTTTTGTTTTTGTCTTTTTGAGACAGGGTCTCGCTATGCAGTTGAGGCTGGCCTTGAGCTCACTTTGTAGCCCAGGCTGGTCTCGAACTTACACCAATCCTTTTGCCTCAGCCTCCCAAGTGCTGGGATCACAGGTGTGAGCCACCACGCCCAGCTTTTGGGAAATATTAAAATAACAGTTGTATCAAATTTGTTCAATAATCTTTCTGTGTATGGTCTATCTCAAAATACTCAATAAGCAACATTGTAGTCTGGACAGAAGTATCTAGTCTCTGAATTGTTTTTGTATTATGGTCTGCTTTGATCAACACACTGTACACAATCACTTTGGCCTTTTTTTCTGTGGAAAAAATAATTTTAATACAGTGTCTACCTCCTGAACATAATGATGAAGATATCAATGATAGACATCCTAGATGTCCTGCTATCTTGTATGTTTTCAATTATTTAGCCTGTTACGTCTATCTAAGTTGTAAATGTTTTCAATTCCCATGTTTTAAAAAAATAACAAACATCCCATAGTGCTTGGTCCAGAAAGTACATAAAAATTTTAATAGTTTTTTTTTTTTTTTTAAATGTATTTGGTATAACATCTCACCTCAGATCTCTCACTGCCCAGATGGGACTCAGAGTGATCCTCCTGTTTTCAGCTTCCCAAGCGCTGGGATTACAGGCTTGTACCTGCACACCCCACTTTCAATCTCCATCTTGGCATACCTCAGGGGCAGGGCTAACATGGTATGCCAGGGATCGAATCCCAGTCACCGACCCATAGGATTTATTATAATCATTGATCAATATTGGAATTTTTCGTTCTTCCAAGTTCTATCATTTCTGTATTATGTGTAGTTAGCAATAAAGAGACATCTTTTTTCTTTCCATGTCATAACAAACTCTTATATGCTAATCTTTACAGTTTTTCCTTTTTTTGGCATGTTCCTTCTATTCAGTTTGTGTCACAAATGTGTCTGTCTGTTGTAAAAGTATCACAGGTTTTGTTTGTTTGTTTTTGTTTTGTCTTTCGAGACAGGGTCTCACTATGCAGTTCAGGCTGGCCTTGAACAAACTTTCATAGCCAGGGCTTGTCTCAAACTCTCACTGATCCTCCTCCCTCAGCCTCCCAAGTGTTAGGATTACAGGCATGTGCCACCACACCCAGCTGAGGTTTTTTTTTTAATCATGGAATTCTGAAGATGCATAAAAGTCACATCCAATATACTTTTAAGATTTTACAGATCAGAGTCCAAAATTGCAAGTTATTTTTCACAAACACAAATTAGTAAAACAACCTGAAGTACTTGGTAGATTTCACTAGAAGCAGACATCAAATGAGAATACAATGTTCCTAATAAACAAGTATGCAAAAAATAATCTATAGTACACAAACAGATGTACAAGTGTGCATAGTGCAAACAAGAATCCTGGGTGAAAGGACATTTGCCTGAGCAGTACTCAGGGTAGTAAGTAAACATATGCACTGCCTGAGTGACTCTTGGGGTAGACACTTAGAGGTTAAGGCTGCCACAGATGGCTCTCCTTGAGTTTAGTACTGATTTAGGCTTCTGTGCTATCTAATATTGAGCCTGTAGTGCATATCCAGTACTTGCAGATAATCCTTTTTATTTAGTCTGCATGAGAAACAAAAGAGTGTTTTAGGCAGTGGACTTGTAGGGTGGTTTGTAAGTAAACTGTTATATATATCCCTTTTCAGATTTGGATGGTGCTTTATTCTCAGGGCCAGATGGTGTAAATGCAAGTCTGTTGGCTGAAGCCTGGTGTGCTCAGGATGGAGGCGATGCTGGTAGGTGCGGTACAATTTTTAGCAAGAGTGCATTTAAAAGGATTTGAAGATGGGTTTTTTTTTTTTTTTTTTTAAACTGAGAACTCAGCATCTTCCACTTGCCAGGCAGGCACTTGTGCCAAAGAGCTATCTCCCCAGCTCCCCTGATTAGTTAATTTTAATATTTAAAATTTTACCATTGCATATTTTCTGTACATTCACCATGGGGAGTTGGTACATATACATAACACATCTTTGTATCCCCTTCCTGCTCCATCCCCTTAGTTCTCTTCCTTGGGTAAAAGTTCTCCCCATGTCTCATATAAGAAGCCATTTCATAGTTAAGATAATATCTGATTTATTTTACTTAACATGTGATCTCAAGGTACATCCATTTTCTTACAAATGATGTTTATATTTTATGGGAGAATAGTACACAATTGTGTAAAAATACCACAATTTTCTTTACCTGTTGATAAACGTAGGCTGCTTCCAAGATTTGTGACTTATGCTACTTTAAACATGGATATGATGATCACTATAAGATGGATGATTATTTACTAGAACTTGAAAAATGTGTAAGTATCAAAAGTAGTTAATACAGGAGAATAACTGAGTCTGATCTCTGTAGTGATACCCTGTAGATCCTGGCCTAAATACAGGAAAAAGTTAATAAAGCTTATAACTTACTATATAACATCCACAGGTGAAATATGAATGGAGATTACCAGTGCACATACTAGTCTGATTGGTTTTGATGAAAAATTGTGGTGTAACAGTTGGTGGCCATTGAAAATGTTGAGGTCACTTGACTTACATCAGCTGTGCTGTACTTTGGAGAAACTTGGATGCACACAAAAGCAAAGTTTACCCAAGTATGTTAGGAGTGAAGTAATGTAAAGGTAAAACTTCTCTGTACCAAAGAATGTGAGGTAGAAGCATGATAGAATTGAGGAAATACCTATGGTACAAAGTATATCCACTTAACATCAGTGGATGTTAAATCACTATTAATGGGGTTTTCCATGTGATTGAAAGTTTGCTGGGGAATTCAGGAGTGACAGTACATACCTATAATCCTAGCACTAGGGAGGCTGAGGCAGGAGGATTGCCAGAAGTTTTGGACTGTACCTAGTGAGTTCAAGTCTAGCCTGAACTACATTGTGAGATCCAGTCTGAAAAAAATAATTTCCTGGGAAATACTTTTAAAGAAAAAAAAAAATCTTTATAATAAACAGTCTGAGGGGCTGGGGAGATAGCTCTGTGGCACAAGTGCCTGCCTGGCAAGTGCAAGGTTGTGAGTTTGAACCCTGGTCCCACAAAAAAAAAAAAAAAAAAAAAAAAAAAAAAAAAAAAAAAAAAAAAAAAAAAAAAAAAAAAAAAAAAAAAAAAAAAAAAAAAAAAAAAAAAAAAAAAAAAAAAAAAAAAAAAAAAAAAAAAATAATAATAATAATAATAATAATAATAAACAGTCTGAGAAATACTAATATAAACCAACTGAGTAAAAATATCCCTAAGAAAAGACCACACTGAAATTGACAACATTAGCTAGCACATGATCATTACCTGTGTAGCATTTTTACAAAATGTATAACCTGAATCTAGTTGTGAAAGGAAAAAAATCAGACCTAAATACATCTAGCTATGTAGTAGGTGGCCCAAACTCTAATGTCAGAAAAGACAAGAGAATAAAAGAGATAATGTAAATGTAGTGTGGATCTTGATTACCTGAGAAGTAAAGGGCACACTTTTTGGGAAGAGCTGCAAATGTGAATATGTGGCTTATGTTTGAGATTCAATCAGCATTCAAAATGTGTGGTTCTGTAGGATGCTGGTAGCAGATCTATGGCACACATGCCATTTGTTTTTAAGACAAAGATGTTAATTTAAAAAAATGTCAATGTATGAGTTGTTTTCTAAATTAAAACCTCAGTATTCAATTTTAATTGCAGTGTTGGCACCTTGCAATAAATAAGTGATTTTTGCATTGCAGTTTGATCATTCATCTCTAAAAGATTGGACATCACTGCCTTAGATTATATCCTGTTTGGGGGCTTAAAGTAAATAAAATTTTAAGATAGTTTGTAAATATATCTCAATACACAAAGAAAATATACAGCAGAATTAACTTTGCTAAAGCTGAAGTGTTACAGATGCTTGATGCTTCCACTTCTAGTTTTGAAACTGTTTTCAAAATTGACTGAGGAAAGACAATTAGGGCACTCCTTACAAAAAGAACTCCAGCTTCTAAATAACAAAAGTTAAGCTAGAATTTTTTCTTCACTTGACTAGGCTTGTTTTTTGAGAGAACCTCTCAGTGAGCCCAGGCTGGCCTTGAATTCACTTGCCTCAGATCCCAGGCACTAGTACTGCAGATAGGTGCCACCACCATGCCAAGTTTAAACACATTTTGAAGGAGACTGCGTTATGTATGTATGGATCCCTAACTGTTTGGTTTTTGTTTATTTTATTTATTTTTATTTAATTAATTTATTTTTTTCTGGCAGTACTGGGGATTGAACTCAGGCCCTTGTACTTGCCAAGTAAGAGCTTATTCTACTGAGCTGTCTCCCCAGTCCTGGACTCCCTAACTGTTGAAGATAATTATTAGAACTAGTTTTGAAATTAGCCCCAGGTTAGATTCATTAGATTTTAAAGATTTTGTTTTTTTGTATTTATTTAGTTAGTTTGCTATTTTGCTGGCTGGTAGGGAAAATTAGTAATATAGCAAGAGTATTTAATACATTTATTTTCTTGGTTTAGAAATATGGTCTGAGGATGAGTTTAATGGGGCAATGTAATGTCATAAAATTAAAAATTTGTATTCATAAACTTTTTCTGTGGAGAAGGATCCATGTCATTTATTTCTGTCTCAAAAGTAGAAACCCTTACCAGGCATCATGGTATACACTTTTAATCCCAGTTCTCAGGAGACTTGAGGCAAGAGAATCACTGCAAGTTTGAGCCAAGCCTGAGCAATGTGGTAAATTCAAGGTCCGCATGAATTACATAGCAAAATCCTTAAAAAAAAAAAAAAAAAAAAAAAAAAGATAATTTGAGTCATTTGTTTTAGGAACACAGTCATTTTGATCCATTAATATTTTTACATGTAGGATCAGCCTTTTTTGTCTTATAACTTACGTCTTATGACATCAAAAACATTGCTTTCTCCTTCGTTTTCCATTATGGGATAATGTATCTAGAAAGATTCTGAACACTAACCAATTTGGAGTAGATTGAATTACAATGACAATACCTTTATGCAGGCTATTATAATTTTTTAGAACTTTTATTATTTATGTTATGGCCGACTCAGTCTGCCCTGGGGGTAGGGCTGGCACAGCATGTGGTGCCAGGGATTGAACCATGGTCCCTGCAATTGCTGTTTTGCCTAAGCAGGTGCTTTAGATCACTGAGCTTTCTATAAGTAATCTCTGCTAATTAGGAGGATTAGAAGAGATAGAAGAAATTTTGGGAAAAAAAAATTGGGCAAGACTTTAAAAGAATTCTTAAAAGAATGTCTCTTGTTACCATGTTTGCATTTATACAGAAATGCAATTTCAAGTATCAAAAATAATTCTGAATTTTTGATTAGCAGTTCATAAAAGTTTAGGTATTTTGTATCCATTTGATGAATATTAAACACATTGGCACACTAACATGATTTCTTGGAAACAGTGCCTAACTTCCAAGTATTTTGTGTGAGTAAAATATTACTTACCTGGCACCACTGTAATCCCAGCTCTCTGGAGGCTGAGGCAGAAAGACCACTTTGAGATGGAGGCTTGCCAGAACTATGAAGTCATTTCAAGGCCATCTTGAATGACGTAGCAGAAGCTTGTCTCAAAAAAACAAAACAAAACAAAAAAAACTTCCACAAATAATTAGAAGACATTTTTATGTTTTAGATACTGGAACTACAAGGATCTGAAAGACAGTCTTAATCTTTTAAGTTTTATATTTGTTGTATAGTGACTTAAATAAGAAATATGTATGGCTGGGGGTGGTGGCTCATCCAATACTTGGGAGGCTGGGGCAGGAGGATCATCATGACTTCAAGACCAACCTGAACATACAGAGATCTTGTTTGTAAAAGAGAGACAGAGATGAGGGGGGGAGAAATGGGTGAATCATGAGGCCACAGCTATTTAGAAATTTGAAACTGAAAACTGATTGACCTCCACAGGCTGCTACTGCTGTACTAGTCCTTTTCCTCAGTATGAGAAAGTGCTGTTTCATGTTGGAATTCTGAAAACGTTCTTGCTATGTTCTTCCTAAAGTAATTGCGGTCAAATGGTATGAGTAATTGCAGTCAAAAGCCTTTCTTGACATCAAACGTCAAAAATAAACAAGTTGTATTCCAGGTAAAAACAATTTATATTAGTGAATATAAAAATGTACATTACGAGGTCCTGGCAGGATGGCTCAGTGGTCTAAAGTGCCTGCTTAGGAAAGCTTAGGCAGCTGCAGGGACTGCAGTTAGATCCCCGGCACCACATGCTGCACCGGCCTTGCCCTCAGGGCAGGCTGAGCCGGCCATAAAAATAAGCAAACAAAAGTTCTGAAACGAGAAAAAAAGTAAAATAAAAATAAAAATAAATTCTTTGAAAAAAAAAAAGTGTACATAATGAGTTCCATCCCTGGTACTGCGAAAACACACACACACACACACACACACACACACATATACACAGTACCTTTTTATTAAGTATTGAGGCTTTCACCAAAGAGGAAGTATCTTAAATTTCTCAGTTAAGTGTTCAGTAAAGACAAGAAAGTGCATCTTTATGAAATGCACTTTGGTAAGCTGAAAAGAATAAGATTGTCTTTATTAAAACTGCAGTATTCTTGGGAGTAAAATTTTATTTCAGATTGAAGTATAACTTACCCTAAATGCCTAGGATCACAGTGCTTTAAGATACAGTTTTTTTGCATTTTGTAATATTTCCATGGGGTTTACCAGTAGTAGAACATCTCTAATCAGAAAATGAGATGCTTTGAACCACCATGTGTTCAAAACGTAGATGTGGAAGCATTTCAGATTTCAGGGTTTTTTGGGGGGAGGTGGTTTATGTATTTCTGTGTTTGCTACAGCCTCAGTATGTAGCTCAGCCTCCCCAGTGCTAGGATTATAGCATATACCACCACACCCGGTTTCATCAAGAGTTTCAGTGGCAGGCTGGGTGGACCTAGGGTGGGGCTGGCACAGCATGAGTACCAGTGATCCAAGCCAGTACCTGTGATCAAAACTGGGTCTTTGAGTTTGCCTGTCAGGCTGTTAGACTGCTGAGCTATCTCCCTGGCTCCAGATTTCAGGTTTTTTGGGTTAGGGTTAGAGACTGTATTGTTGCATAAACATACACATACCATGGAAAGAAGTTTCTCACATATGTAAGTGCCTTGAAATGGGAGGCTGCTTACCATTGAACAACATAATCCTAGAAGGTTGCAATGGAGGTCTCAAAGTGGGTACTTGGAGGCAAGGACACACCCCCTCCCATGTGTTGTAGGATGTTGAAATTGGCTTTTTACTTGGGAGGGAGGTGGATAGCCCTTCCTGCCTTTCCATAGGATGGTGACAGGCTTTTGAGTTGGTTTTTTTTTTTTTTGTTTTTTTTTTTGTGGGGCTGGGGTTCAAACTCACGACCTTGCACTTGCCCAGCAGGCACTTGTGCCTCGGAGCCATCTCCCCAGCTCCCCTGAGTTGGTATTTTAAAAGAAGCTTTTATTGCTATGTGAAGTACAGGCTCTGGAATGGTAATCAGGGCAGCTAGGAGACAAGTCAGCAGCCCTTGAAAATAATCCAGAGGCTAGAATCAGTGATTGATTGGATCAGAGTAACAGTAGCTGTGGAGAATTCTGTATATATTTCTATGTCTGAAGCTTTCTTTGGATTGAAGGAACTTTTTTTTTGTACTAGGTACTTCACATGATTTCAAATATAGTTTGATATCTGGCTTGTCAAGTGATTTCAAGTATGGATTACTACCAGGTACTTCAAGTGATTTCAAGTATGGGTTGCTACCAGGTGCTTCAAATGATTTCAAGTATGGATTATTGCCAGAATCTTGGCCAAAACAAGAAACTTGGGAAAATGGTAAGTATCAACTAGCCAAACAAATAGAAAGTTTTTTATTCAGAGTTTACTGATAACATTTTATATAACTTCTTCCTTCCAAACCCTCCCCTTCCCCAACAAATAGAGAATTCTGATTTTTTGTTTTGTTTTTAGAGAGGAGTTTTTGCTATTAGCCTAGGCCAGCCCTGAAGTTACTTGTTAGCCCAGGTTAGCCTCAAAGTCAGGATGCTCCTATTTCAGCCCCCTGAATGTTGCAATTACAGGCATACACTGTTCCTACATCTGGAATAATTTTAAGATAAATTTTAATTTAAAAACTTCCATATTCTGGGTTATAAAAGTAAATCATAAACCTATATTAACTGATAGTAATATATATAGTAAATTTAATAAAAAATTTTTTAATTCTTAAAGGTGAATCATCTCTAATCATGGTGAACAAGTTAAAATGCCCTCATTGTAGCTATGTAGCCAAATACAGAAGAACACTAAAAAGGCACTTGCTCATTCATACGGGAGTGAGATCATTTAGCTGTGATATTTGTGGGAAGCTGTTTACTCGAAGAGAACATGTAAAAAGACATTCCTTGGTAAGTAATTTAAATACAACCAGTTTGTGATAAATGGTGTTTTGCCAGTGAAGTTTAAAGCATTTTACATTATTTAGAAATTTAGGGATGATTCCTAAATTGTTTTAAATAAAGTATTTGTGAAATGATACTGAGCTTCATAAGAAAACATTGATATATTCATTCATTTTGGTTTGAGTGGTTCACATGCTTTCTGTTTCTATACTATCCTTATATTGAATTTTTCCCCCTTTAATTAGGTGCATACAAAGGATAAAAAATACAAATGTATGGTGTGTAAGAAGATCTTCATGTTAGCAGCCAGTGTTGGAATAAGACATGGATCTCGACGCTATGGTGTTTGTGTAGACTGTGCAGATAAATCACAACCAGGAGGGCAAGAAGGTGTAGATCAGGGACAGGATGCAGAATTCCCTCGGGACGAAGAATATGAGGAGAATGAAGTACGAGAAGCTGATGAAGAGCTGGTTGATGATGGAGAAGATCAGAATGACCCACCTCGATGGGATGAATCAGGAGATGTCTGTATGCCCCTGGATGATTAACTGACCTACTATACTTCTCAAGGATGCTGCATTTGGACATAATATGAATTGACAATTTGGATTGTTGAACTTGAAGGCTTGCAAAATATGGTACATGCTGGATGGTAGTTATGTTGCTGTGAAAACTGTAGGGTCAAAGCCTTATAGCAAAAAAAAATTTTTTTTATATTTGCACAGGACTATTCAGCAAACAACCACGTGGTTGCTTACATGGAGTCCCCACATATTCAGTCAGTTATCAAAGTAAAATATTTTTATTTATAGGATATACAATAACTATTTGGGTCCTATGAATATATAGTACCTGTCCTTAATAGCTTACATTCATGTGCCACTTTAACATGAATGAAGAAAATCCATTTATAGAAGTACAGTGACAGTTGACCCAATCACTCTGTCCATCAAACCACTCAGGCTAGTTTGTACTAGTAGAGTTTTGTTTCTATTTTTATTTTTATTAATTTTATTTTTTTTAAATACAGATTTTCAGTGAGGGGCTTTTTCAACCCCATTGGTTCTATTTTCTTGTATTTTCCACTTTAATTTGCTTCATAACTTAAAACAAAATGTAGTCTTAGGTATTTCTCAATTTTGTGCTGATGGGCATGTATATGAGAACTGGAGAGGTAATTTATTGGAATGAGCTAACTGACTTTCCCCAGCCCCTTTCCTTTTTTGACATGAATTTTATAAATGAAGAATGATGTTGTGAAGTTAATGTGGCAAAGCTGACAAAGACCACTAAAATGATTATGACTTAGAAGTAACTTTCTCCTGCTGCTCTAATCTGATAAGTGGTTACTATATAATTTTTTTTTAAACATGGTATTTGGTTTTTGGGTATCTGTTACTTTGGCACTATTCTTGTTTGCCTCTTATTTTTGCCAGTGTACTATACCTCAGCCTTATTTGAGAGATAAAAAACGGATTAAAAAGTCGTAGAAACAAGAATGTTTTATAATTTATCTTCCATGTCCAGTTTGGTTAGCTTGTTATGCAATATAAGTGAAATATCAGGTTTCTATTCCTGTGCCCTTTTATCATTAAAATTAACACAAAATGTGCATTTTCTTTTGTTTCGTACTTATTGGGATATTGGGTTTTTAAAATTATTGTTGATTTATTACACTAATTTATTTTTCCATCCCTAAAGTCACTATATCTTGAAACAGTCTTTCTGTAGTCACCATGATTTAATGGTCTGCAAAAATCTTACAATTGTTGAGAGGCTTTATTATTAACTAAAATTTTCAGGGTACAAAAGGTAGTATATTAAGTTGCTATTGTTAGATTTATATAGATGATGAATTAGCTGATTGTGGAACTCTCAGCAGCATTTCATGTGTTATTGTAGACAACATTTATTGGGAACATATTGTATATTATGTAAGATGGAGGGACATCATATTTTCAGTTTTCTTTTAAATAAAAGTCAAGTATATTTTCCTATTTTATATCAAGTAACTAAATTATGGTAGTTTTATGGGGAATATTACAGATACTTTGACAGATGACAATCCTTTTGGTGCTCCATCTGGTCAAAGTTGAGAAGTTGCTTTTTCTTAACAAGATATATCAGTTTCTCTGATTTCACTAGAGTAAGGATTTAATGTCAGGCAATGAAGTCTCTGCTTAGCTAAGTCAAGGAAAAGAGTCAGTTCCACAGCTAGTTGTACCTTTTGTCATCCAGACTTTCTTGTACTTTCTACATAACTAAGCTTGACAGATGAATAAATAGTTTTGGTTTGATTTTTGCTTAAAACTGAAGACCACATCTTGTTCTTAAGTGTTCTAGATAAATGAGTAACATGTAATACTAGTGAGGTCCAAGATAGAAATTAGATGGGCAAAGATACTATGGAGTGAAAAAGTATTTTAAACATAAAATGTTCTGCTTTGTGAATATGTAAGTATAGTATAAAGATTGTTCTCACCCCTTTTTATCCCCTTTAAAATAAACCATAGTTTACAATTGGTAGATCTGTCTATATAAATATATATTAAAGAGCAAAGATATATATCTAAAAAAATCACCTAAATCTGCTTTACTAGACTATAGTTCACTTATTGCATAGAAACTGGACTTGGCTTTACATTCTTAGTGTATTTTTACTTTTCCTCAAGATACAAACTTATTCTCTTGAAACTGAATTTTCTTTTATTAAATGATATTTGTATATCTGGTAAATTATGACCAAATTTTTGTTAGGTTGCATACAGTAAATTGAAATACACACTTGGTACACTATGGGATTGTTGTGCTTTTGTTTTGGATTTAGTTGGAAAGATTTGATGTAGGTGGCTTGTTACTGTCAATTTAAAATCTTTATCCATTAATTTTTGATGTATTGTGACAGATTTGGCTATATTTTTTAGTCATCTGACATACGATATTTTAAAAGTTTTGTTTTTAGGTAATCCAAAGGAAAAATGTTTATACTCTTGAATATATTAGCCTCAGCCTATATAAAAATTACTTTGAAGTAAACATTTTACCAGAAACAGAATGGACAGATTTTTTCTACTTGCTGACTGCCTAACTTATTTTGTTTCATGATCTTGAGGGACTGCCTATTTCCCTTTTGGATCTTTTTTTTAAAAAAAAAAAAAAATAGTTTTAGTATTAAGGTATACTACTGGACGTTTCTATTTTTTTAAGTATGTTCTTTTTCTGACTTAAAGTACAACAATTTCAGGAAGTTGATAGATACTAAGTCTCAGAGAGGTATCAATGGAATGAATACTCATAATTTTGTCTAAAACTGGCAGAATTATGTGTTACATGTTTGGTGAAGTTTTCTCATATTTCATATTTTAAATGAAAAATATTTTAAGGTTTTTAATTTTAATTAAGGGAGGTTTATAAATTTTCACTTTCACTCTGTAGCTAAACAGAGATCATATTTTTGGGGATTCTTATGACAGTTACTTCTGTATGGTTCCCTCTTTGTTAGGAGTCCTGGCCCTTTTATGGTTAGATAACTTTCTGAATTTTAGCATCCTAAGCAATTGAGGGCTTATTTAAAAACAAACATTATAGGAGGGGGAACATGAACACATAGTTTTGGTATTTTTGGTGGAGAGGACACTGCTGATTTAAATGGTGCCATGCTGGTGAAGAAGAGTGAGCTGAGTAAGTTAGTTGATAGGAAACTTCTTAGAACACTGGTGCATCCCACTATATCATAAATCTTGCTTAATAACAGATGTGAACCAAAAGCAGAGAAATGAGAAAAGGTGTTGGAAAGAAGGAAGAAAATAGAAAATGAAAGAATCTGTACTTGGAATTTGTGTTAATATAATCACAAGTCCTAAAGATGACTGGAATAATGTATTATGGGAAAATTTTATATATATAAAATAGCCCAACAAGGTTTTTTATTAATCTAAACCTTCAAAAATATATATGATTTTTCTCAACATGAGAAATTTAGATTCTTTTTTTTTTTTTGAGTAATGATTCCAAAAGTTACTAATGCTTTTTGAGTGCCCATATTTGCCATTGTGCTATGTGCATTATTTCACCCCTCTGAGGTAGGTGCTGTTGTCTCCATTTTATAGATGAGGAAAGGCTCAGAGATTCAGAATCTTCTTAATCATGCAGCTGCAATAGAGCTGAGACTTGGTCAGGTCTGGCTCTGAAGCCCATGCTTTCTAGGAGACTCTCTTGCTGCCTCATTAAACAACTTCTTTTCTCCCCTCACCTTCCCCCTCCCTCCTTTTCTCTCTTTCCTGCCTTGCAGCTCCTTAAAGGAGTCTGTCTATGAAGATTTATACTGATCATATAAAATAGCTATGTTGAGTTTTGTGTGTCCTTCCCCCAAAGAAATATCCTTATTACTTTCTCTTGATAAACCAATTGTTTAATCATTTGGACTTAAGACACATAACCCCAGTGTGGTGTGTACTACTAGTGGGTTTTGACATTTTCATTTTTAAAAGGATAATTTTTTAAAACTGAAGGACTAGATACAAACCCCAGTTACTGTGCCGTTCAGTCACCCGGATCCTTAAATTTATATGTTACATTATATACACTCTTAAAAATTAGCAAACAGGAATTTTCTTAGTCATGCTAGGATTTAAAATGGGAAGTAGATTTGTTTTTGCTGCTGTATCCCTGCTTTCGAATGAAACTTTAAACACCTCTCAGTCATTCAAACTCAGGGATAAGCACACTTTAATGTATTCTAGCCCTGAATTTTATGGCATCAGTTAACAAAATTTTGGGCTAAGGAGAGGGATGGTTGAGGCCATTATGAAGTGGAAGAATCAACATTTTAAACACTGTAAACATAAAAACACTTTTTTTTTTTTTCCTGCCTGCTGTTTGTAAAAGCTCTCTGGGAGGATCTTTTACGAAGACCAATTTTTTAAAATGTAATTTACCTACCTAATATAAATGTCCTAAGACATGTATGTAAACTTCCAAAACTGTTTTGTCTGTGTATTTAGAAAATACACGAGAATCTTTATCAAACCTAAAAATATAAACTTGTGAGCACTAAACTGCTTCCGGCTTGTGAATTTTATTGACTGAAATTTAATTCAGATTTCTTTGCAAGTGGGCTAGTTTAGACTAATTGAGTTGTGAGAATACCTTTGTAAAATTTGATTTGTGTGTGATTCAGATGTCTGTACTTAAGTTTGAATTGCAAAATTGTAAGGGATTTTGTTTATTTGTATGTTTTTATGTGAATGTCTATAAATAACTCACTACCTCCTGGTGCTCTTTAGAGAGCTATGTCATTAATAGGTGGACAGCAGTTTATATTCAGTCTTTTACACAGGATTTCTAGCAGGCACATCTAGCCTGTGACCCCCCCCCCCATGTTATGAAATAGTAAATTTTGTTATTTATATATTTAACTACTTTATATGCAAACTGCAACAGTTCTCATCAACAAGGAGAAAAAGAAAGATGGTAGACTATAGGTTGTACACTCTGCAGGTTTTAGGAAAGGTCTGAAAACCAATTCCTCCTCGTTACAGGGGTGTGTAATTTACACTTGTACCTAATCTTGGTGAGACGGGTTTAAAATCAAAGGTAAACTGTGAACCTGTGGTTACTGTATATGGAGGAGTATAAGTAAATGCCTAAATTTAAAGTTTAAGCTCTATTAGTATAATTGATTTATGTCACTCTAGTTAAGGTTGGCCTTAAACTCAGTATGTATCTGAGGATGGCCTCGAACTTGTGTTCCTTCCATCTCAGCCTCCCAAATGCTGGGATACAAGTGTGCACCACCATATCAGACTTGGTGTATTTAAAAGCTAATAGAAGAAGTAATTATAAAATGGCCTGTTCTTGTTTTATTGGAAGAAGACAGTTTTGATTTAATTTGAAGAATTAAGTAAGGGGACACACAGCTTTTTTTTTTTTTTTTTTTTAAAGAAAGAGATAGGGTCTCTTTAAAGCCAGGCGTGGTGGCGCACGCCTGTAATCCCAGCACTTGGGAGGCTGAGGCAGGAGGATTGGTGCGAGTTCGAGACCAGCCTGGGCTACAAAAGTGAGCTCAAGGCCAGCCTCAACTGCATAGTGAGACCCTGTCTCAAAAAAAAAAAAAAAGAGATAGGGTCTCTTCCTAATGAAGCGTGGAGCCAAGGGTGTTTCATAATGCCTGCCTGGCAACTGTGAGGTTCTCAGTTCGATTCCTGGCACTAAAAGAAAAAAATAATGGAGGGTCACCTTGAACTCACTTTATGTCCCGTGCTGGCCTTGAACTCACAGCAATACTCCTGGCTCAGCCTCCCAGTGCGTGGATTACAGGGGTGTGCCACCGCACTTGGCTTCTCGCATAGCTATTTAGCATGTAAAGTTACAAACTGTTGCGTGGTTAAGGGTCAGAACACATACTATGTCCTTCCAGGGTATAATGATTAAGACTTAGCTCAAGATTAAAGCAGCTAATCCGTAGACGAAATGGGATTGCTTGAAGGGAAAAACACCACTGGCAATGTTCTGTGTGAAAAGATTACCTCACAGTCATCTTGGCTAAGGCAGTATTAGCCAAACAATGCTATTTTGGTGCTTTTTAAAGTATTGGGGCCATAGTTTGCTTTTGTTTTCTTAATAAGTAATTGATAGAACTGTGTTTTACATATTTCTTAAAAATTTTTTGACACAGAAGCAGTTTAAAAGTTTGAAATGAATGTAGAGATCTGCTTTAACTTCATGGAAAATTGCTACGAAAGCTTTTCTGTCAGTCTTGGTCATAGACCATGGTTTGGAAGCAGTTATAGGAAATAAAATTATTGGTCTGATTGTCAGGTACAGAAACTAATAGTATTCAGAACTCAGTCTGTGGCATAACTGTCTTTGAAGTTTGAATTAAAAGGATGTGTGTGTGTGTGTGTGTGTGTGTGTGTGTGTGTGTGTGTGTGTGTTTTAGGGAATGGCCAACAGGGTGTTCAGAGTCTCACTTACTAGATGGCACTTGTAGTGGTCTGCCTGTTTATAGCTTCCCAAGAGCTGGGAGTACAGGCGTACCACAACCATCTTAAAAGGATTTTTTTAGATGAAGGAGAAATCCACGAAAGTGAATAAAAGGCTCCATGACTGCGTGGTGCTTTCCCTTCTGTTAAGATTGCCCTCTTACTGTCAACCAGGTTTTTCACAACCTTAAGTTTGGCAGTAAGAAAATACTCATCTAGTGTAATTAGGTATGTGTTAAATTAGAATCCTAGTGAAATATACACACAAACCTGATGTCTTGCCACCTGTGCCAACATTTGGCGAGAGAACAACACATAGTTTCAAAGTAATTGTAGAATTAGGCAGGTTAAGGGAACTTGAACTGCTCAAGAATACCCAGACAGGTTTAAATTGACTGTAGTTAGAACCCCTGAACTTCCTGTTTCAGTATTTTCCCTGTATCAAACTTGATATTTGATATCAGGAAAAGCTGAAATTAGGAAACTACAAAATACATTCAAATACTGTACCAGGCATGTCGCAGTCAATATTTCCAAGCATTACTTAGCAAAGCAACTTCATTTAGAGCTATTGTCAATCAGATGCTGTGGGGTCACCCTTCATTGAGTTTGGCATAGAGCACAATACATCAGTAGAGATATATTTATAATCTGATGTTTCAGTTAATTTTGTGTTTGTGAAGAAATACTGGGGTTTGCTACTAAGGTACCAATGTGTGTATTTATTTTTATGGCCGGCTCAGCCTGCCCTGAGGGCAGGGCTGGCACAGCATGTGGTGCCGGGGATCTAACTGTGGTCCCTGCAGCGGCCTAAGCTTTCCTAAGCAGGTGCTTTAAACCACTGAGCCATCCTGCTGGGCCCCGGTTGTACCAATATGAAAAGCAAATGTGTATTCACATGAAAGGTGATGAAATGCTTGATCCCTACCTGGTGAGCCATCACTTGGATTTTCTTTCTCCATCTCTTTGCTAGGATGGTGGCATTTACATAGACCCAGTTAATTCTCCAGCGTTTGCCGCACTAATTTTTCAAGTACAGTGGCCCTTTATTTCCACAAGGTCCACATCCACAGATTCAAATTGAAAACTTTTGGGAGAAAAATTATATGTGTATTATACTTCTAGGCTTTTTCATTGTTGTTATTCTTGCAACAGTGCAGTGTAATTATATACTTAACATTCTGTTTGATATTCTAAGTAGACCTGAAGATGATGTGTAAAGTCTGTCGGAGGATGGGTGTTGTTGATATGCAAATGCTGTGCCCTTCTGTACAAGGGACCTGAGCATGCTGCAATTTGGTTATCCTCCGAAATTGTTTGCCCCCATACCACTCAAAAGACTATAGTCATCACTACATCATCACCATGGTTCAATCATTTCAAGGATTAGCAAGTGTAGAAATTGGACTGACCCTCAAAAGTTTTAGTATAGGGACTGGCAAGATAGCTCAGCGGTCTAAAGCACCAGCCTTGGCAACTGCAGGGACTGTGGTTTGATCCCCAGCACCACATGCTGCACCAACCTCACCCCCAGGGCAGGCTTAGTCAGCCATAACATACATACATACATACGTACGTACATACATACATACATACATACATACATACAGTTCTGACTTTAAAAAAAAAGTTTTAGTTCAGGGTCCTTGTTTATAGAAAACGAAATTTGAAGAAATTGCTACTAAATTTTAGAATTTTGTATTTACAGGTAAGAGTTAACAGTCTGGGGGCCATGGGCTGTTCCTCTTTGGCTGAGTATGTACACAACATACCCACTTATGAGACAAGGGACCTTTTGAGAGATAATGTGGTCTATATGCCCTTAACCTGTGCTGCAAAATGGTTAGAATGGGAAATGATTCAAAATTAGGCAGGGAACTTTTTATCAAAAAAGCCCTGAATTTCAGCTTGCTTATATGACCTTAATCTTGTAGCAATCCTGCCTCAGCCTCTTGGTTGCTGCATTAACAGACATAAACCATCATGCCTGGCATTTTAGCTATTTTTTAAAAGCAAGTGGGAGGGGTGGACAGGTAAGATGAACAAAAATACAAAATATTCGTTAAGTAAAAATGAATAGTATTTTACATTTTCTCCCTTAAACATACAAAGGAAAACAAATTTCTCCTTGAAAACACTCTTAAGGTAGTATGTGAGAGGGGGTGCTGGTTGCATGGGGGATTGAACTCAGAGCCTTTACACTTGATGATATCCCTTGTCCTTTTTTATTTTCAGACCAGATCTTGCAAATTTGTAACCCTTTGGTCTCAGCCTTGCAAAAATTAGGATTGTAAGCATGTACCACTGTGTCCAGTTGGTCAAAACCTTTTGGGAAAAGCCAGTGAGATAGCACCTGCTTTGGCAAGCGCAGGCATCAGGGTTCGAGCTCCGATCCCGCATGCCACAATAAGCCAGTGACAGAGTCTGGGTATAGTGATGTATGCCTGTGTTCTAGCACTGGAGAGGCTGAAAACAGGATCACTAGGAGTCTGATCAGCATAGTGAGATCCTATACCAAGAATACACACACACACACACACACACACACACACACACTCACCCTTGGGGAAAAGATGGTTACAGGCCTTATATTCTTATAGCTATTAAGAGGCAGGTGGGTATTGCTCAGTGGCTAGTGCTTGCTTAGCATACATTACTACCAAATTTTAGAATTTCATATTTATAGATAAGACTTACAGTCTGGGGGCCCTTCTTTGGCTGAATATGTACACAACATATTTATAAGACAAGGGGTCTTTTGAGAGATGGGTTCTGTCCTCCAGCACTGAAAAACAAAGTACTAGTTCTTATTTTTTCTGGGTTTTTTTTTTTTTTTTTTGGTGGGACTGGGGTTCGAACTCATGACCTTGCACTTGCCAGGCAGGCACTTGTGCCACGAAGCTATCTCCCCGGCCCTGAGCTAGTTTTTAATTAGAGAATGAGTATTTAATTCTCTACATGCCTCTGATGTCTCTGTTGGTTGTTGGACAAGTTTGTAGAACTAGACAGCTTTTAGAAGACACCTTGTACAAGCTGGGCGTGGTGGCTCACGCCTGTAATCCCAGCACTTGGGAGGCTGAGGCAGGAGGATCAGTGTGAGTTCGAGACCAGCTTGGGCTACAAAAGTGAGCTCAAGGCCAGCCTCAACTGCATAGTGAGACCCTGTCTCAAGAAAAAAAGGAAGACACCTTGTATACTCAGATGAATGGTACCTCAGTAGAGTTTGTCTTGTATATTCTAGGGCCCTAGGATTCCAACCACCTCACCTGTGTTTGTGCATAGGGATGTGTATTGCTTGTTAGGGTTCTGACCACATCTTTTTTTTTTTTTGGCTTTGTGGCCTCTATGGTCTCTATCATGATTACTCAGCAGGTCTGTGTTAGCCATAGACTCTGTGCGAGTTACTAGCATGGGTGTGTTCCGATGTCTAATTACCAAACAGCTGCAGACCTTGGTGGGCTGAACCCCGATGTGTAAGTTTTCTTTCTCTACTGCCTGTGTCCTTGTGGCACACACACTAAAGGCTATTCCTTCTTGGCATCAGCAAGGGATTCCAAAATTACAGCCCTAAAGAAGCCAAGAAAAAACAACTTAGGTACCACCATTTCAACCAAGCCCTAAGGCTAACATTACCATCTCAACTCTGATTAATCAATAAAACTTTGATAGGAATTCCACTTATCCTAGCACTCAAGGTATTTCCCTCCTCTTAAAAGAGAGACACAGTGAATACAAATTCAGAAATATGCTTAGAACTCTTTTTTTCTATTTAGTACAGGGTGTACAGGGTCTCACTACATAGATTGGACTCAGCGATCTTCCAGTTTTCAACCTCCCAAACACTGAGATTACAGGTGTGCACTATGATGCCCAGTCTCAATTGCCAGCTCAGCGCACCCCAGGGGTGGGGCCGGCACAGCATGCCAGGGATCGAAACCCTGGCCGCTGTGCTTTGCCTAAGCAGGCACTTTAGTCCGCTAAGCTATCTGGCTGACCCATATTTAGAACTTTGTGAGACTGGCTTGCCAATAAAAACCATGTGTTTCTGATCTAGACCCTTTCATGGCCACACTATCCTCTATTAAAAGATCTTACCTGTTTTAGATCCCACTTCAACATTAATTGGATATTGTAACATTAACTTGGGGAAGGCTTCAGAATGTACATTGCTTGAGAGGCTTTTACTCCTATCTATATTCATGAAGAGTGCAGGTGAATCATACCATCCTCTTTGGTGTAGCTGGAAAATGAAGCTTATGAACCAAATGTGAGCTGAAAAATACTTTCCATCAAGTGGAGAGATAAATATGCAAGACTAAGAACTTTTAAACTGAATGTGGAGGTGCATGCCTATAATCTCAGTTACTCTGGAGCTTGAGGCAGGAGACTGGCACATTTGAAGCCAGCCTGGGCAATTGAGTGTCTCAAAGAGGGACAGGGATATTGCTCCGTGGTATCAAGTTTGCATAGTTATAAAGCCCTAGCTTCAGTCCTCAGTAGTGGAACAACAACAAAAAAGATTGCAGTTTGATAGCAAAATTTACATGTTGCTTAATCATAAGCTTTCAAGAATTTCATAATTGATTTAATACAGAATATATTTAATGATGAATTCCTATAGAAAGTAGGAACAATGAGAGATTTATTTTCTAACTATACTTCAGATGATATTCTGAATCTTATTAAACTTCTGTACAGTTTCAAGCCTGTAAGACCTCCAAGTCATTCCTTTTCTAAGTAGCAGGATAGATTTATGACTGTGACTGGTTTTGTTATTTTTGTTATGTACCAATTTTGGAAGATTACAAGTACAGACCTAGTGCAGGGATAGCAAACCTTTTAGAGACTAGTGCCCAAACTGTGACTCAAAACCCACTTCCTTATCGCAAAGTGCCAACGCTGCAATTAAACCCAAGGCCTGAGGTTTTAGTTTAGAAAAAACAACTCGTACATTAACATCTTCTGACCCAGTGCATTAATGTCACTAACATGGAAGAATGGGAATGCTGTCCCCATTCGACAGTCAATAGAGTCCTAAGAATTGCTGGATGCTCATGAGCATGTTTTCCTCAATGTTTGAACTTTAAAACTATGAGTCAGGAAATCCCATAATAGTAGTTACCCAAATTGTGTTTTGCAGGGTTGATTGTATGCTATTTGGAAGGCACCGCCACAGGCCAGCATTCTCTTGGCACAACCTCCAAGAATAAGAAGCAGTTTTGTTACCTACAGCCTTTAGCCTGTGTACGTGATGAATTTTAGTAGCATTTTCAGCAGCTTATGGATATTCAAGAAAAGGAGGTGTTTTTATTTTGTAAGCATTTATCACTCGCTGCCACACCCATGTGTTAGGTTTTATATTCCATGTAAGCAGTTTCTTTATAGTATCACTGGTCTGTTTGTTTTTACCATCCCGGGATCACTCAGGGAGGCCTCTGAGCTACACCCTGACCCTATAGTAGTATTCTGGTGCCACACCTCAAAATGGCCATTGTTGGGAAACATAAGTTCAAATTATGCAGATAGTGTCTGCCACACACAGAAAATGAATAGATATGCATTAGATGGTTTGTCCTCATGAAAGTCTGTTTTCTGTGTATATGGTGGAAGTTAACCTGAAAAATCAGCTTTGAGAATGTTTCCAGTATATCATGTCACACCCACTCTCACCCAGCACTGAGGACTGAACTGGGGGAGTTTGGGCACTGAGCCAGATCCCCAGATCTTTTTTAGCAATCAGACTCTTGAGACCAATGCACCCCCACCCCCTCCACCCACCCACACAGGGCTTGAATTTGTTTGTAACCCTTATGCCAGAGTGCTGGGATTACAGGCATCTATCATCACGCCTGGCTCATGCATCTTTTTTTTTCCCCTGCATCTTTTTGAGACAAGGTCTCACTATGCGGTTCAGGCTGGCCTTGAGCTCACTTTTGTAGCCCAGGCTGGTCAAACGCAAACCCGATCCTCCTGCCTCAGCCTCCCGAGTGCTGGGATTACAGGTGTGCGCCACTATGCCCAACCGGGCTCATATTATCTTTAATGCCCTGCTTTTTAACAGCATCTTTTTATATTTATTATTACTTGTATCAACATAACTTGTTTTTCCGAGACAGGGTCAGGCTGGCCTCAAACTCCCCTGATTGTCCTGGCTCAGCCTCCTGAGTGTTGCAAGTCAGGGTTGTGCCAGCATGCCCAGCAACATAACCCAGAAGGCGACAGTACAAGCAGAAGCTGCTATTTTAGGTATCATACAAATATCTAAAATATTTTATTTTTTCTTTTTCTTTCTTTTTTTTTTTTTTTTTTTTTTTTTTTTTTTTTTTTTTTTTTTTTTTTTTTTTTTTTTTTTTTGTCTTTTTGAGACAGGGTCTCGCTATGCAGTTGAGGCTGGCCTTGAGCTCATTTTTGTAGCCCAGGCTGGTCTCGAACTCGCACCAACCCTCCTGCCTCAGCCTCCCGAGTGCTGGGATTACAGGCGTGAGCCACCACGCCCGGCTAAAATATTTTATTTTTTAACCAATTTTATTTAACTACATGCACCACAGAAAGCAAAGTTCTATTTTTTTAGAAAGCAAAGTTTAACATATTAAATATATTAAACATATATTAAACATATATTATTATTAATATATTAAACATATATTAAACATTAATATATTATACAACTGAGACAAATCAGAATAAGTACCCTTAAGTTATGTTCATCGGTAGCATATATTGAAGGCCTTTATGTTTCCATTTCAGAGACTAACGTGTTCAAAGGGCTCTTGTTCATGAGCATTGGAGAAGGAAGACGAGAGGTTATGAGGTATAGTTTAAAAAAAAATTTCTCAAGCAAAAGTTTCTGTGATTTATGTATGACTAGGATTCAGAATAAACTACACTTTCCTATGGATTGGCTTTACTTGTTTGAGTAGGTAAATTTGATGAATAATTAAGATTTCCCTTTAATGTGTCAGACTGTTGGATGTACTATTAGATCACTATTGTTAGCAAGTATATTTCTTTACCTCTATTAGAAACCCCTCTATTGTAGCCGGGGAGATAGCTCTGTAGCACAAGTGCCTGCCTGGTAAGTGCAAGGTTGTGAGTTTGAACACTGGTCCTGCCAAAAAAAAAAAGCCCCTCTATTTTTAAGGCAAATATCGTTATATACGCTGTTATCTTCTAGTGATAAATTAGCATAAACTATTCAAATACACAAGGGCATTTCAGCTTTATGATCCTTTGTAAAAGAGAACATCTATAGGTTAATTTCTAGTTAACACTCCATTTTTTTGTAAATAATCTGCTTAAATTATTTGTAATGTAGATTTTCTTTTCTTTTTCTTTTTATTTAATTTTTTTGTTTTGTTTTGGTTTGGTTTTTTTTGGAGACACGGTGTCACTATGTATGTAGTTCAGGCTAGCCTTGAACTCTCGGTAGTCCTCCAACCTCAGAGTGCTGGGGTTACAGATGTGTACCACCAGGCCAGGCTGTAACATGTATTTTAAGAGCGAATGCATTGTCTGAACATCTCATTTCCCCTCTTTGCATTTAGGCTAAAGCAGTGCTCCATACATTCTTGACCTCACCTCCAGCTTTTTGCTTTAGCCCCTTGCTTACCTTCATCTGACCTTTGGCTAACTATTGGGATTTACGTTTCCAGCTAAATTTACTTCACCACATCTTGCCATGTTTTAGATATAAAGACAAAGGATCCTAGTGGTTCATTGTATCCTTAAACTAACCTGTAATCAATATTAATCCTATTTTATTTGGCAAAAGTAATCTGCATTTAAAATTTGGAAGTTAACTTCCTGATTCTGAATATTTTATTTCCAGGGATAAGTTTTTTCACGGTGTATTTTTCTCTGCCTTAAATTTGGCCATTTTGCCCGGACTGTGACCTTACTTATTTAAGCCTAACTGGCTCACAAATGCAGAGCAAACCTCAAAAGAGGAGCATTGTTTTCACTTCTAAATAACCTTCTTCAGGGACTTTCAAACTGTGCTCTGGGGCCTGAGGGGTGCTTTGAAGATGCCTCTGGGCAGGCTGGGTGTGAGGCTAGCTGCAGCAGAGCAGGCTGGGCCCTGGGCTTTCTGCCAGACCTCTCTGCTGCAGCTTCACTTTTATCTTACTTGTTATGTATTCAGGGTTTGGTGCTTTTAGAAGTTTTCTTTTCTTAAATAACTGGCTTAATTTTTAAAATTAGTGAATGATAATAGTAATACTTGCTTTTAAGAGTGCTTATCATGTCGACAGCCTCTGCTTTAAATAGTTTTGAACATTAACATAAGGTTAAGTACTTTTTAAAAATTATTGTTCCAATTTTATAAATGAGGAAACGGAGGCAGGGAGATTCAGTAACTTGCCCAAGGGCAATTTTAACTTTTGTGTGTCCAGTGTCTTAGTTTAAGCCAGGAGTGGTAAATGGAAGGTCAGTATGTCATTGTCTCAAACCCCTCTATCTGAGCCAGTTGGAGCTCATGGGTGGCAACAGGCTTTTTAGCTAATCACCAAGCAGCCTTACACTCTTTCTCCACAGGTGCTATGGGCAGTCACTCCTGAGTACTGGTGTTAGCATTAAGATGAGACCCATTCACTTCCCATCACTCCAGGGTGAGATGTTTGTTTGTGACTCCACACTTGTGATTAAGAAATATGTCCCCAATGCTAAAAAAAAAAAAAAAGTTGCTAATTGCTTGTTTTGATATTGATAGAAAAACACCAAATTGTATTATATTTAGGTGTAATTTTTCATGAAGTTAAGTATTCTATGAACTAAAATAAAATCCCTATATTACGTTCTTTCTGGCCAGCTTGTAATAGAAGAGTTTTGCTTTTGTATTTATACATTTGTAATTTATAAAAAATGTATATACCAATAATTATAAATGCCATTGAGTCTTCATACTCAGAACAGTTACAATTTTTTAAAGTTCTCTTTGAGTGCCTAGTGGAATAAAGGCCTACAGTAATTTGTATGCCGAAACCTAATATTTTAGGCACAGGGTGGAGGTGGTGTGAGAGAGGGTGGAGAACTTATGCTCGGGTAAGTCAGCCAGTTTCCATATAGTTAAAGCTTTAGTGGTTTGAATAACCTTCACTATTTCCACTACTAGCACACCATGCCCAGGAATGGCATAGCCACAGGGCTGGGTGAAGGCCCAAACATTTAAAAAAAGGAACCTACACACCCAACCCCCAGCTGATGTTTTAACTGCTCTTGCCAGGAGGTAACCAGCAGTTCCTGTGCGGTGCCCATTCTTACCAGGGAAAGCTGGGTGCAATTAAAGCTTTTCCTGTTCGGAGCAAGAGTCTTTACAGTTCAGCTCCTGCTTGAGACATGTCACAGAGGCCCAAGGCTAGACTTTGGATTGTGCTATGAAACTACCAGTTCCAACCAATTTTCCAACATAGTATGTATGGAATGTTAGCAAGTAATTTATTTAAAATACATTTTAAAAAACTCATGTCATGTTTGTTATTGTAAATCAGTATTGAAGTCTAGATTTCCTTAAATGAATGGCCATCCCTTCTTTTCTGTAAAGTGTTTTATTTTTATTTATTTATTTATTTATTTAGGTAAAATGTTTTAGTATTCACTACAAAAACATTGCCATACTGGAATGATCCTCATGTGACTATTGTCATGGAATCCTCTAAATCCTTGTTCATGAGAATGTCTGAATATGTCTTAAAATGTTCTCTATATGAATAAAAAGTGTTCTTCTTAAAAACTATTTCTGATGCACCCTCTTTCCCATTTTTTTTTGTAAAATTAGAAATTGCTGGATAGGGGCTGACGAGATAGCTCAGTGGTCTAAAGTGCCTGCTTAGGCAGCCTCAGGGACTGTGGTTCAATCCCCAGCACCACATGCTGCACCAGCCCCACCCCCAGGGTAGGCTGAACCAGCCATAACATAAATTAAAAAAGGGGTTTTTTTTGTTGCTTTTTTTTTTTTTTTTTTTAAAGGAAAGAAATTGCTGGACAGAGCTAAAGGGCTTGAATCATAATGACTGGATCCTGTCATTTGGATAAAGCTATTAACTGGGAAGTTCTTTCGAGAGAGTTGAAAGAACCACCTCCTACCTAAGAGGGTGTTGAAGGGTCCCTATGTAGCTCTGCTAGTAGGTGCCACACAGCTCTGTTCGTACCTTGTTTTGCTCTTGTTATGTAAGAGAAAACAGCACTTGCAAGCTGTCCTATTCCTTATTGCCTTGGGATTTTTTTTTTTTTTCTTTTTTCTTTTTTCTTTTTGGTCAGGGATCAAACTCAGGACCTTGCATGCGCTTAAAGTGGAGAGCTATCTCCCTGGCCCTGACTTGGGATTTCTAAAGAAGACAACTAAACCCACTGATTCAGTTTCATGTGAGAGCTTTATTTAGGCTGAGTAGCTTACCTGAAGTACAGATAGAAAGCTAACTATGAGATTCTAGGATCATTTTCCAGAAATGTAAAAACAAACACTATGGCTAAAAATGAAACTGGCTTCCTAGTGAACAGTAATTGATAGCAGCTAAGGTTTGATAAGGAAAGTTCAGTTGCATTTGTTTCTTAACATTTTTAAATATTTTATTAAAATGTGTATGTCTAAGTGTGGGGAGTTTTGATATATATATATATATATATATATATATATATATATATGTAATACATCTTAATTTTTTTGTTTGTTTTCTTCCCCTCCAGACCCTTCCCTATCCCATCCAACTTTTTTTTTTTTTTTTTGTCTTGGTGGGACCGAGGTTCAAACTCATAACCTTGCACTTGCCAGGCAGGCACTTGTGCTACGGTCCATCCAATTCTTGTTCACCTTCCCATTTTGGTTTTCAGTATTTACATCAAAATGTATATGATAAAAATGAAGACTCAGATCATTCTTATCTGAAGAAGCAAATAATTTTCATTTCACAATTCATAGAAATAGAAATAATGCTGTTTAGTTAGTTGCTTGGGTCTTTCTCCTTTCTTTCCTGATTATAGTAGTAATAATGCCACTGGCCACTGGGCAAAGTGGTCCATTCTAAATCTAAGCACTTGAGGGCAGAGGAGACAGCTCAGTAGAATAAGCGTTTGCCTGGCAAGCTCAAGATCCTGAGTTTAATCACCAGTGCTAGGAAAAAAAAAAAAAAAAAAAAAGCCCATGAGCTAAATCTAACCACTTGGAAAGCTGAGGCAGGAGGACTGGGCTACATAATGAGTTCAAGTCCAGCTTGGACCACCTAGTAGGACCTTGTCTCAGAAAAAAGAACATGAGGATGATGATGATGATACTACTGGCTTAAGATGTGAAAATGGAGCAAAGATATGAGTAAATTTTTAAAATGAAGTAGGGTATTGTGTCTGTATCCCCAGCACTTGGGAGGCTGAGGCAAGAGGACTGCCATGTGTCCAAGACTATCCTGAACTACATAGCAAAACTGTATGTTAAAAAGCAAAAAGAATGGGGACAACCCGCTTGGGACCCCCTCCTGTTCCTCTCTTGGACAGGAGCTTTCTTTCCCTCAGTAAATATGTTCTGCTCTTAAAGAAGGAGGAGGAGGAGGAAGAGGAGGAGGAGGAGGAGGAGGAGGAGGAGGAAGAGAAGGAGAACAACAACCATCCTTAATCCCTCGCTACAAGGTACTCACTAATTTTTTGTTGTATCTACTTCCAAATAATATTTTAGCACTATATTTATCAGGGACATATGCTGATAAATGATTGTATCAGTTATTTATTACAAAAACTGTTTGATTTTTCAATATTTTTTGTCTTCTGGTGTTAAAATACAGTATTGACTATCATCCTTTTCCTAGCTATTGATTAATTGGTCCGTAGGTCAGTTGGTTGATCTATTTTTATGTAGTCAAAATATGATTGTAGTATGTATTCTATATAATAATGTGCTCTTTTGGTATCACCTTTGTGTGATAATAAAAATGTGGGCCTACTTTATTTTTCATAAATCAAAATCATTGAAGTAGTCATCTGTGTTACTTTTCCAATTAAGCTTGTCTCCTCCATCAGTAGCTACGAAGCTTTTTCTGTGATGGGCCCAGCAGTATGTGTGGCTTTGTGGTCCCATCATTTCTGATGTGACCCAATCATGCCATTGCAATGGGAAGTAGCCCTCGGTAGCCAATTCTTCAATAAATGGATATGGTATTGTCTGCTGAAGCTGTGTACACACTGAAATTTGAATCTTTATAATTTTCATGTGTCTCAGAATGTTTTTTAAATTAATTAATTAATTAATTAATTTTTAAATTTAACAATGGTTATATCACATATTTTCATCATCGGATCAGTTCAGATTAATAGATATAGTTATAAAAGATTGATCAAACAATTAAACATTAACACTTTCAATAAACACTACTTTTTTTTTTAACAGTTGACATGATGCATATTGTCCTCACAATGGTTATACAGAGCACAGGGTATGGGCATGATGCACCTTCCAGTTGATATTGGTAAGGAAAGAAAAAAGTTTAGAGTTCTTATATTAGGGAGACTATACGATATTTACACATGTTCAGAATGTTGAAATGTTTTTAACCATTTAAAAGTTAGAACCTGCTGCCTGCCGGGCATGGTGGCACAGGCCTTTAATCCCAGCACTTAGGAGGCTGAGGCAGAAGGATCATTAGGAGTTTGAGACCAGCCTGAGTTCCAAACTAAGATCAACGCCAGCCTGAGCTACACAGGGAGACCTGTCTCAGAAAGACAAAATTAAGACAATACAATCTCCCCAGTCACTCTGGATCAGGTGTAGCGGATCTGGCCCTGGGGCTGCAGCTTGTTGACTCCTCCAGCTGGACACTTCCCTTTGCAGCCTTCAGTCCTGCTGTGAGGCAGCCTGGGTCACACCTAAGTCTCCTCCAGTGAGATGCTAATGTTCTTGGAAAACATTCTTTTCATGGTACAGAGATGTGCTCAGTTATAAAGCAAAAATCCTATCTCTGACTTTTGGTTTCTGTCACAAGTTTCCAATCTAATCTTACATGATGAAATTCTGGGGTTGGGATGGGCATGATGGTGCCTAGCTGTGATCCCAGCACTCAGGAGGCCGAGCAGGAGGGTCACTACAAGGTTGGCACCAGCCTACAGTGTAGTGAATTCAAAGCTGACCGTGAATACACAAGAGGATCCTATCTTCAAAACAAAACAAAACAAAAAAAAGAGAGAGCAAGGTTGGGAGAACACCTCCATTTCTGTTTATCTGTAGTTTTTACTGGTATGTGTTCGCAGTACAGGATGACTACATCCATTCTTGTGGAGTCAGTGTACATACATAGCATCTTTTTTCTTCCCTCTGTAACTTTTTATTTTATTGGCACATTTTTAGATATGCATAATGATAACTTTCATCACTGGGAGTTTGTACCTGTCCATGATACATCCTGCTTCTTTTTTATCCCCTTCACCTCCTTCCTTTTAACTGTTATTCCCCTCCTTGTTTACCAAGGTTTTGTCCACATGTTTTCCTTCTCTCCTTTTTTTCTCCTCCCTCCTTCCTTTCTCCCCTCCCCCATCACACCCCCCCCTTCCCCTTCTCACCTGGACATTTGCATCCCTTATCCATTGCACATCTTCATCTTCTCAGCTCCCTCCAGCCATTTCTAGTTTAGAAACGCAGTCACTCAACTTTTCTGAGCTAGCTAAGCATGCTCAGTGAGAGCATGAGTATGTTTTCCATTTCACAGATTGAAAAGCAAAGGGTGAGGAAATTCGAGAATCTGAGCTAGCAGGTACAGGACCAGACTGAAGCTTAGACGTGCCAGCTGTTGAAGGCCTTGAGCACAGCAGCACCCGCTGCCGCCGCCACATCCAAGTATATTTGCCTTCCTGGCTAAGTGCAATTTTCAGTGTTCAATAAAAACCTTTTTACAAGTTATTTGGATGTAAATATAAAAGCTTTTCTCTGCAACGCTTCTCTACAATATCCCATCTGAAAACCAAATTACAAGTTGTTTAGCCAACTTGAATAGAGACTTGGGGTAAACGAAGTCCAACAAACTATGTTCAGATGATCATAGTAGACACAGGTGTGTTATTCTTTGGTATAATACATAGAAAACTTACTGTTTTACCTATTTCCTTTTTTGCTGTACAGGTTTTTTTTTCATCATCACAATGCTTTTGCTTTCTTTATAGTTTGTGCTTTTGGTGTCTTATACAGAAAGGATTTTGCCAGTGTAAAATTATTAGAATATCTATCTACTTTCCTTCAAGTTCCCTTAAAGCAAGTCACTCTTTGACTTATTTGTAAAACTCTGAAACAGTTATTTAGAAGTCACAGCGTAAGAGGTTGATGTGCTTTTTCCTTGCCATCAGTCCCAATAAATTAGATAACGATTGCGCCATGATAGTTTCTTTTCCATTATGAGCCTTGATATCTGAATTTAGCATGTTCACATTTAGCTCCATTTTTTAACTGATTCAGTTACCTGGGAAACTGGATTCATATTTATTAATTGCAGAGAAGCCTATGAGCTGTGGGAGAGAACTCCTATTCACAAAGATTTAACCTGAGATTATTGTATAAATAACTAGCTCCCATCATGAGTGATTTTTTTTTTTTTTTTTTTTTTTATGGCAGGCATAGCCTGCTCTGGGGGTGGGACTGGTGCAGCATGTGGTGCTGAGGATCGAACCCCAGTCCCTGTAGTTACCTAAGCTTTCCTAAACAGGCTCTTTAGACCGCTGAACCATCTTGCTGGCCCCACAAGTGATTTTTAAATGGTCTCTTATTAATGCCCCATGAGAGACGTAACTTAACTCAGAGATTGCCCAGTGCATGGTCTCTCTGTGCACATGCTACTTGCGAATGGACGATCTGTGTGTTGTTTTGTAGTGAGCAACTGTCTAAAATTTCAAGTCCTGTGAAAAATACCCTCAATTCTTTATCTGTTCATATGATTGAGACTTATAGTCTACCAAATGAGCTCTGTTGGCTTGCAGCTGGGAGTCAGTCATTAGGACTTCGCACTGTCTTTTCAAAAATTACCTTCGGGTGGGTTCTGAAGAGGTGCTCGGTGCAGCTTTCCTTCTCTGCTCAAGGTGCAACACTGCTGAACAGTTCAGGAATTTTGTTTCACTTACACTTGTTAGAAATGCAAAGCCACAGAATTTTAAAGGTAAGTGGAGGAAGGAGTATTATATGTAAGACAGTGGTTATGAAGAATATGAAAAAGAAAAAAATAACATATTCGGGGGAAAATGTGTATAGAACATAACATTTGCTGTGGCTATTCCTGAGAGGAATGTGGCTATTCCTGGGATTGCAGATGACTTTCTTAGGCTTTGGTTCTTTTTTTTCTAATTTTTAAAAACTAGTTTTAAAGCCAGGCATGATGACACATGCCTGTAATCCCAGAACCAAAGATGAAGCAGGAGAATTGTTGCGAGTTCAAGACCAGTCTGGGTTACAGAGTGAGCTTAAGGCCAACCTGCCAACCTGAACCGCACAGCAAGACCCTGTCTCAAAAAAGACAAAAAAGGTTTTGTTTGTTTGTTTGTTTGTTTGTTTTTTGTAATGGGGATTAAATCTAAGGGCACTTTCCCACTGTCTCCTAGCTCTTTTTATTTTTTTATTTTGAGACAGGTTCTCTCTCAATTGCCCAGGCTAGTCTCAAACTTGGAATTCTCATGCTTCAGCCTCCTGAGTAGCTGGGATTATAGGCAGTTACCACTGCACTGGGATTATTTTCATATTTTTAACAATAAACTTATTGTATTTTCACATTGGAAAAGAGTTACTTGGGAAAATATTCATCCCTTTTACTAAAATAATTGGAGTAGACATTACTTGATATATTTATGTCTTTATTTCTAAATAAAAGCAAGAAATGACAATACAATATTAAAATATTTATCACATCATTATCTTATTCCATAGCACTGTAAATTAAACAAAGAGAAGTGGGCAGGGGGTCGAGTGCTGAGGTGCAGCCTATAATCCCAGCACTTGGGAAGCTGAGGCAGGAGGACTGAGAGCTGACAACAACTGGGGGATGTGGTGACACCTTGTCTCAAAAAGAAGAAAAGAGAAAGAAAAAGAAAACTGACAGGTGACTGAGAAATGGTGAGAAGACAGGTTCTGAGGACCATCTACACCACCCACCCAGGGACATTATTTTAGACTGAGAGAAAAGTAAAATCAAAAGGTTTCTTTTTCTTTTTAAAATTATTTATAAGATTGTATTAACAATCCTTTATCTATGAATGTTGTACTGGTAGTTTTAATTTTATCCTGTGAGTGGAATGACTTGGCACACATAGAAAACTGCCCTGAAAGAGGCTCACGCAAAGCCATCCTAGACTGAAGTATATTTTATAAAACCCCCAGCCTGATATTTTATTTCATAATCTTGATGATAACTAGGTGGGTAAATTTTGAAAAACTTAGATCAAATTCTATATTTAAAACTTGTGTTATACTTTTTTTTATTTAACTTTATTTATTTTATGGCTGGCTCAGGCCGCCCTGGGGTGGGGGGGCTGCCTAGGATCAAACCATGGTCTCTGAAGCTGGGTGTGGTGGCGCACGCCTGTAATCCCAGCACTCGGGAGGCTGAGGCAGGAGGATCGTTGTGAGTTTAAGACCAGCCTGGGCTACAAAACTGAGCTCAAGGCCAGCCTGAACTGTACAGCGAGACCCTGTCTCAAAAAGACAAAACAAACAAACAAACAAACAAAAAACCATGGTCTCTGTGGTTGCCTAAGCTTGCCTAAGGAGGTGCGTTAGACTGCTGAGCTATCTTGCTGGCCCCATACTTTTTTTCAATGAAAAAAAATCCCTAAATAAGTCTTAAAAGGGGGTACAATGAAGTGGGGAGATAGTTCAGCAGTCTAAGTGCCTGTCTGGCAAGCACAAGGACTTGAGCTTAATCCCTGGTACCACACCCCTGCTGGCCCAGCTCTGAGCTGGCCATCAAAACTGGGTATAATGGCACATGCCTGTAATCCCTCCTAGTGCTAGGGAGGTTGAGACAGGAGGATCTCTCTTTTACTAAAATAACTGGAGTAGACATTACTTTATATATTTACAATGACTTGGGTTCTTTTGACTTTATTTATTTTGGAGTATCACTACAAGTCCGAAACTTGTAGTGAAAAGACTCCAGAGCAGTAAGACCCTGTACCAAATAAATAAATCTTTAAAACGAGATCCCATGACAGGTGTACTTCAGTCTTCATGCAGTTCACTGCAGTGACTTATTTGGGTTCCCTAGAATGTGTTTTTCCAGGCCCATCTCTGGATCTGGCCAATCATAGCAGCCCATCTTCTGTCCTCAGTGATTGGTGGATGCATGCCTCAGCAGGGCCAATCAGTGTCTTTCAGGGGACAATCATAGTGACCGAGTTGGTGTTAATGTGTTAATCCTTGTATGTTTGCAAAGCTTCATAATCTGGAGAGTCAAGAAGTTCTCAGTTACTCTCTTGAGTGTCTCCTCTTAACAACCCTCAGTAGGCTGGGACACAAAGGTGACAGCTGCCTCTCCTGGCCTAGCAGATTTTCAAGTTATTGGGGTTCTTTTCTCAACTAAATACTTAGATTCTTTAACCTGAGCATAAGGAAAATGTTCTTTCATGTCTCCTATCTTGGCACCATTGATCCTTGTGAAAGAATGAGTCTTGGATATATATATATATATATATATATATATATATATATATATATATCCAGAAAGAAGTACCTCAGTTGGTCTTTTTCAGAAGGCTTTGCAAAAGAACTCCAGCAAAGGCATGTTATTTTGTTTTGTTTTGTCAAATTCAGGACTTTGCACTGGCCAAGCAGGCATTTATGCCACTATGTTATCTCCTTGACCATAAATTTAATTTTTAAAAAAGGTTTTTATGGCTTTAGTGTAGTTACTCAAAAAACAAAAATATTGCTAGCTGTTTGTCATCCACATTGGTAGAATTACTTGCTCTGTGCAGAATTAAAGTAATGGGTCTGAGCCAACTCGTGCTCCCACCCCAGCTTTAGCCTCGACACAATAAACTGTATGTATAGTCAAGAAGGCCAAGGCAGGGGGAAGATAGATTCCTATCACAGTATTGTACACAATTTTTAAAAATACAAAACTCAATGTCCAACTGTCAGGAATAAGAAAATGTTCTAAACTCAAAGCAAATGAAGTTCAAAGGTGATTTGAAACCCAGGTCTGCCCCATCTATACTCCTTCAGAGTACAGTTTTTCTGGTGACTTTCCTAGAAATTTCTCAAAATGCCGTTCAGATTCTGAAACAGTGAGTTTGTTTTTACTTTTTCTGTGCTTAAAGTTAGTGGATTTAGATTTCAACCCCTCCTGTGGCCCAACCTTAGTGTTTTGGGGTCCACGTAGGGTTTCTTGGGAGGAGGGGCAGAATAGAATAAGGCCACCAAGCAGCACAACAAAATCTCCAACATGTCCCACCTCCACCCTGCACCAGTGCAAGCTGGAGGCAGACCCCCCAGGACAGCTGGCCCAGGTTGGCAGGCTGAGTGCAGGACTCATCAAACCAACACCCATGGCCCACAGATGGAAAGCCTGGGCCCCTCCCTGGCATTTCTGCTTTCTGAGCAGTGTAAGAGGTTCCACCCAAGAAGCAGAACTCCTGCAGTCTCTGCTGGAGTTCCTTTGCTGAACCTTCTGCAAAAGGACAATACCTGAGATGCTTCTCCCTACTGATAAAGAGATGCCACAAGCCTCGGAGAGGGTGACCTATGACCTCTTAGGGTGCAATTTTAGCTCCTTGAGATCTAAATCATTTGTTGGAACTCAACAAGTCAAATGTCTTCTTTTTTCCAAATGTCTGGTATCTCTCATGGTATTCATATACTGAATTATTGCCTGGTAATCCATAAATGTGTAAATTATTATAGGCCAATAACACATTTTCTTGTAAAACAATGTCAGTTATATTTAATCACTGAAGCCAGTGATTTTTAAAGAGTTCATCAGCATCCTCTAAACATTTCTAGCAAATTCATGGGTCCTTTCCAAACCTATTCAAACATGGGAGCGGGCAGTGTACTGAGGCAAAGACAACCAGCTGTTCCCACACAGCCTTCCAGGGCATTCTGGGTCCTGAGTCTGAGCACAAGTGCCCTCAGCTTCCTGTGTATATTCATTCCTGTTCTGTTACCACAATAAGCCCTACACTGTAGGCTGCCCTATCAAGAAAGTTGTCTGTTTTTTTGTCTTTTTGAGACAGGGTCTCACTGTACAGTTCAGGCTGGCCTTGAGCTCAGTTTTGCAGCCCAGGCTGGTCTTGAACTCTCACCGATCCTCCCACCTCAGCCTCCTGAGTGCTGGGATTACAGGCATGCGCCACCACGCCCGGCTAAGAAAGTTGTTTGAAAGGTGTATTTTTACTGAGTCCTGGCCAAATATACAGGATCCTACGTAGAAGGAAGAACTACAAGAAGCCAAGCATGGTTCTCCTTACCCCCAGGTACTGGTAAAAGTAACAATGCCAGACTTGGTTGTTGATTAAAGCACTTCAAGACAATAATTAATCGTGTCTCTAATTACAATTTTAATACTATAATTAATTCATAATTAATAGCCAGGTGAGCAGTGTGGAGAAACAACATTTGTGGTTAAACAGGACTGTGGAATCCTTTGCCTTTGGCACAGGCTGGCTGCTGGAATGCATTCCAGAAAGCCAGGGAAACACCTTCAGTGCTCCCCACCTCTCCCCAGGCTGGCAGGGCTCTCTCTCAGGAACTCCTTACTGGGCCGTCCCTTGTGTTTGCAGAGGGAGTGCCTGCTCCCTTGGACTGAAAGGTAGTGAAAAAAGTGACAGTCCCTGTTACCGTTTCTTGCCTTTTGTCTCCAGGGCTGCTGTGCCTGGACTGAAATGCCCTGCTTTTCTATGTGATTCTTTCCTGGAGAGATGAATAGGAGAGGGATTTGGGCTCTGAGAAGCTGCTAAGGTTCTGAAGAAGGAAAGGCAATGGAAGCAGAAGGAAATAGTTACAGGGGAGGAGGTGGTAGAGGCTTCAGGCAGAGGGCTGGGGCTTGGGCTGGGTATTGGCTTTCCACACACACATACACACCCCTGTGAAAACATCATACAGTGTAACACAGAATGCCTTCCAGGTGCCTGCTGTAGTGTCCATTGCCTGATAGATTCTTCACTTAATTACTAGTTTATTTCACAGTAAATTTTTCTTTTCCCTTTATCCTTTTTTTCGATTGATTAGGTATCTGCCTGGCAAACTCTCACTCTGAAGCCCATTTGAAATATTACTAAAGCTCCTTTCATATCTCATACCAGCAAGACGATAATAACAACAGTCTTCCTCTGTGCAGCCACTTCTGAGATACTACGTCATGTCATGATGTGCTGCGTTACAACCTCGCGTCGTATCTGTGTTCCCCACAAGGCTGTGAGCTCCTCAGTGACAGGGCCCTGTCTTACACAAGTTTGCATCTTGAGGGCAAGCATGGCACCTGGCACTTAGCAAGAATGAGTCCTGCTCACTCATGGCTCCAGGGCCTGTGGCCACCCCTGTCCTGCCCCTGGCTTCCCAAGGCTGTCTCCTTTGTATTACCTTCTTGGCTTCACTGCTTTTTTTTTTTTTTCCTTGTTTCAGAACCTTTATTTGTTTATTCACTCATTTTTATGGCTGGCTCAGCGTGCCCCAAGGGCAGGGCTGGCGCAGCATGTGGTGCCAGGGATCGAACCGCGGTCCCTGAAGCTGCCCAAGCCTTCCCAAGCAGGCACCCTAGACCACTGAGCCATCCCGCCGGGCCCTTGGCTTCACTGTTTTCCTACTGTTTCTGAGCTTATGGCAGTTGCTGCCTTCTGCAAGACAGCTTGACCTGCGCTTCGTTTCAGTTTCATCTTTGTCATGTCTTCCATGAAGCACATATCCCCCGTCATGCTGGAATCTAAAGCACTGACAGCTAGCATTAATGGAGCCCTTTTTATTAAGTATGCGCCAAGTGTCTGTTCTAGGTGTAGGTGCTCTTGTCAGGCTCTGCTTGTGGCTTTCTGTGTGTATTCTCATGAAGGCAGAGTGTGACAGTGGACTTTCCCCAGTGTTACAATCCCAGTTGTGGGAACTTGTTTGTAAGTTACATTTAGTCACCTCTTTTATTCTCTCTTAAGTGGCAAAAGAGATTGTCAAATAATCATAAGCCCCACCATATTCTTTTATTGTTTTATTATTTATTTACTTATTTTTTTTATTATGGCCAGTTCAGCATGCCCTGGGGGCAGGGGTGGGGCTGGCACAGCATGTGGTGCCCAGGGTAGAACTGCGGTCGCTGCAGTTGCCTAAGCTTGCCTAAGCAGGTACTTTAGACTGCTGAGCCATCTCACCAGCCCCTGCCTTATTTATTTATTTATTTATTTATTTATTTATTTATTTATTTATTGTCTTTTTGAGACAGTGTCTCACTATGCAGTTCAGGCTGTCCTTGAGCTCACCCTTGTAGCCCAGGCTGGTCTCGAACTTGCACTGATCCTCCTGCCTCAGCCTCCCAAGTGCTGGGATTACACCCATGCGCCACCACACCCGGCTGTTCTTTTAGATACTATAAAACTTACCAAGTTTCTCCTCTGGCTCCAAGTCCTTTATTATTAGCACTGAGCAGCCAGTCTTCAGACTTGAACCCTACCCTGTGTTTCTGCTAATGTGCAATCCAAGGGCTTATCAGGTAAAGCCCAGAGTAGGGTTTTGCATGTAGGTAACAAGCTAGGCAAACACACTCCTAAAACCCATGTGCCTGGGTTGTTATTACTTGTGCTAGCAGTATTAGGTTGGCAGCTATATGACGCAGAGCCTTGAAACTCCTGGTGGGATCTGTAAGACCTTGTTGCAAACAGGGAATGCTGAGGTATAACTAGAGAGGGTTTATCCAACTTTTTGCTTAGCATTTTTAAATAGTTCTTTTTTTTTTGATTGTGGTAAAAACATATCACATAAAATTTACCATGTTAACCATTACTCAGTGGGTGTGTTGATAGTGTTAATATATTTGCACTGGTGTGCAACAGAGCTCTAAAATGGTTTTTACATAAAAAATTGAAATTCAATTTCAGTGCAGAGCCTGAGACAGAGCACTGTACTTAGAACAGTGCTAGAAATTGAATTTAACTTCAGAATTTGAGTTTCAGAATTCTGAAACTCTCCTGTTCTGTTTTGTTTGAGATAGGAGGTTATGTACTTCAGGCTGTCTTGGAACTCGCTAGGATGCCCATGTTGGGCTTGAGCTTGAGGTGATCTCCCTGCCTCCGCCTCCTGAGTGCTGGGATTGCAGATGCGTGCCGGCATACCCAGCCCAGTCTAAAACTCTGTACCCAGTCAACAACCTCCTTTCCCCTTCCTTGAAACATCCTGCTAGGGAGTCCTACACAAAGCTTACAGAGCTCGATTCTTTTCCTTATACAGGTCTCTGAAAACACAAGAAGAATATAGTAAAGGAAAAAATAAAGAGCTGTCAGCGGCGGCTCCGCGTGAGCCACTTTGCCTCGTCAAGACAATGGGCGTCAGAACGCTCTCAGAGCAGCTTCAGGTCTTCAGCAGCTGACAGGCTTCGGGGGGCCAGTGAGCCGGGGAGCCCCTTACTCTTCTGTGTGCTGGGGCGGGCCATGTAGAAACGGATTCCGGGAGATTCGAGCACCAGCTCAGCAGGATCTGGTTGCCTTCTCCATCAGACCTGGGATAAGCTCAGTAAGTCCGGGTGGTGTACTGTGTGGACAGCTTTGACCATTCACAGAGAGACCACTATGCAATTAAGAGAACAGAGACAAGTAAAAATATTCGTAAACTATCTACAGTGCCATATATGAGTTTCTGAAATATAATAGGATTTCATTTTTTAAAAGAGAGAAAGAGGGCCGGCGGTATAGCTCAGCGGATTTAGCGCTTGCTTAGGGGAAGCGCAGGGGCCAGGGTTCGGTTCCTGGCCCCTTGTGCCGAGCAGGCCCCTTTCTAGAGCGCGCTGAGCCGGCGAGACTGGGCGTGGTGGCGCGCCTGTAATCCCAGCCCTTGGGAGGTACAACCAGAGGATCGCTATGATTCAGTAGTAAGACCCTAAAAAAAAAAAAAAAGAGGAAGAAAGAAAAGACGGAAATGGACATAAAAAATAATAATAAAATAAAAATAAAGAGAGAAAGAAAGTAATGTGTCTGGGGCTGGGGAGATAGCTCCGTGGCACAAGTGCCTGCCTGGCAAGTGCAAGGTCGTGAGTTTGAATCCTGATCCTGCAAAAAAAAAAAAAAAAAAAAAAGGTATGTGTCGTATTTCTGCACCAATACCTGTTGTTTGTGGTGAAACTGGTAGTTTTAATGTTTCTTTTTTTTGACAAGGTCTCACTGTACAATTCAGGCTGGCCTTGTGCTCATTTTGCAGCCCCCAGACTGGTCTCAAGCTTGCATTATGCTCTGGCCTCAAACTCCAGAGTGCTGAGATTGCAAGCATGCACCACCGCACCAGGTTCTGAACATTTCTTTACCGAGAGTTTTAGCATCTTTATTTCAGGAAGTATTTTGGAAAATTCCAAAGTGATCTATGCCCTTTGAATTGAAGATAAACTTGTTTCGAAGCTTTTCAACTGCCCCAGATATCATAATAACTAAAATTAATGGAGAAATAAATAGTTCAAACTTTGCTGATCTTTTTGATAACCTGATCCTCACGGTTGTCTGCCTTTTGAAGCATCATTAATGCTGTCAGCCAGTGTTACTGGAGCAAGAGCTTTCCAACGTTTTGACACTGATACACCTAAGAAAATTTTTTCCTAAGAAATATTTTAGGTGCCAGGGAGATAGCTCCCTGGGGAGCTCCCAGGGGCACAGTTCCCTGCCTGGTGAGTGCAAAGCCCTGAGTTCGATTACCGGTTCTGGAAAAAAAATTATGTGGAGATTTAGAACACAAATGTTGTGTATATGTAACTAAAGGAATGTTTCACTAAATGTCACCTTCCCTTAAAACCTGCAGTGCACTCATCTTTCTATCCACTGCATTCATCTTATTCTATTTCCTTTGTTTTATCCTTTTCTATTTAATTTAACTTAACTTAACTATTTATTTATTTTTGTGGGACTGGGGTTCGAACTCATGACCTTGCACCTGCCAGGCAGGCACTTGTGCCACAGAGCTATCTCCCCAGTCCCTTCTATTTTATTTTTATCTATTTATTTTTGTATTTTTAGGGAAGGGTCTACAAGGTGTTCAGGGTCTCACTACTAGATCAGAGTCATAGTGATCCGCCTGTTTACAACCTCTCAAGGGCTGGGATTACAGGTGTGTGCCACCATGCCCAGTCTCAATTGCAGTCTCAGTGTGCCCCCCAGGGGTGGGACGGCAAGGCAAGCCCAGGGATTGAATTCCCAGACCCTATATCTTGTAAGTGCTTTAATCTGCTGAGCTATTTAGCTGGCCCTTTATTTTTAAATATCAGGTGTGCCAGGCATGGTAGTACACATCTATAATACCAGCACCCAGGAGGCCAGGGCAGCAGGATGGCTGCAAGTTTGAGGCCAGCCTGGGCTACATGGCGAGTTTAAGGACAGCCTGAACAACATAGTGAGCCCCTGTCTCATGTTCAAATGGCAAAGGGACGGGGGAGGGGGAAATGAAAGAAGGGACAAAAAAGAGGAGAAAAGAAAAACGGAAGCAAAGCTTTTGCAAACGAAGAGAACAGGGATTGAAGGCAAAAGGGGAATGGGAAAAAAAGAAGCAGGATGTATTATGTACAGGTACAAACTCCATGTTGACTATTATCATAATGCATATCTAAAACGCACCAATAAAAAAGTACAATTTTATTTTATTTTATTTTATTTTTTTGAGACAGGGTCTCGCTATGCAGTTGAGGCTGGCCTTGAGCTCACTTTTGTAGCCCAGGCTGGTCTCGAACTCGCACCAATCCTCCTGCCTCAGCCTCCCGAGTGCTGGGATTACAGGTGTGCGCCACCACGCCCGGCTAAAAGTACAATTTTAAAACAAAAAGTTTCAGCTGTGACAAAACATGTTGTGACTTATCTAGTTAGTTGGTCTTAATACATAGTTTAAAAACATTGCTCTAGTCTAGGGCACAAAAAGGACGAAAGGAAAGCTGGAAATTTTTCTTGCACTACCAGCCCCAAGAGCTTTCCCCATATACTTCGCGTTCACTTTCTGTTCTTCTGTGGTGTGAGACAGGGTCTCACACTACAGTCCAGGCCCACTTGAGCCCAGGTAGCTCAGGCTGGTCTTGAACTTGTGCCTTCCTGAACTCCTGAGAGCTGCACAGCATGGTGCTGATGGACAAAACTGTTCAGTTGAGGGAGGAGCACAGGGTTGGGTGATTCTTGGCTGGGAGCTAAGAGTGGGTGAAAATGATGACTGCAGGTGGAGAGGAAGCGAGAGGCTCCGGGGTGCCCAGTAGAGGACCTGCTGCAGTGGGGAGGGGTTGCAACTCTGTGGGCAGTGGAAAAGCCTCAGCCTCGAGGTCGCACAGATGGCTGAGGGGTGAGGCTTGGGGGCGGCAGTGGAAGGGTCCACCTGGGAGAGTCACCAGCAGGTCCATTATGGATGAAGAAATGGCAGTGCGAACTTGTTATGTTTATTATGAAAAGCCAAAATACTTGACAATGTGGAGCTTCTGTCACTGTCTCCCTTTTCTCGCTCTCCTGAAATGGCACCCTAAATTACAAGTGCTCTCACAGACTCCCTATATCCCACTGATTTCTTTGAGCTGACTCAACCTACACTGCCTTTCATCCCAGGGCCACTGATTTCCTAGCTTGCAGTGGAAGAACATACAGAAGGAAAGTTCAAGAAAGAAAAGTGTGCCATTCGATGAACTTCCACACCACTGCACGCTTGTGTGTAATCTGTCGCTGCTTGAAGAAATAGTGGTACCCACAGCCCAGGTCACCAGTTGGCCAGGACCGGATAGTGCTTCCAGCCCGTCCCCATCCAGAGGTTGCTGCTACCCTAAATTGCAGCCAAGGATTTGTTTTTGAATAAGAAAATAGTGGAAGCTCTCCACTTCATAAACCACATACCAGAGTGATTCCTTTTTAAGTTGTCAACTGAAGGAAGCAATTTCCAAACTGTTCCCAAATATTAGCCCTAATATATATATATATATATATATATATATATATATATATATATATATATATCAATATCAGACAGAATCTCCCTATGTAGTCCCGGTTGGCCTGGGACTCACTGAGTAGCCCAGGATGGCCTTTGGTGATCTTCCTGCCTCAGCAGTGTGTGCCACTATATCTGGGCCACAATTTTTGTTTTTTTTCTTTTGTTGTTGTTTTGAACAAAACAGAAAGAGTATTATTATGTGTAGTCTAGATTGGCCTTGAACTCCTCTTGCTTTTGCCATTTGAGTTCTGGAGTTACAGGTGTCTACTACCATCCCTGGCTTTCCTCATCAATATTTTCCATCTTCAATTTTTAAGTAAAAATATTTAGAACAATATGTATAAAATGACCTCACTTATGTTTAAAGTATATGAATGAAAAATAATTGGAACTCAGGTATGGTGGTGCATGCCTGCAATCCCAGCTCTGGAGAGGCTAAGGCAGGAGGCTCATCAAAAGTTCAAAGCCAGTCTTGGACTACTTAGTGAGTAAATACCATCATAGTCATTACTACAAAGTTAGACTCATAAAAACAGGCAAACAAAAACAAGATTTAATATTAACCTTTTTCCCCAAAAAACATGCCTTGATCTCATGTAGAAATAGCTGCATTTTGTTTTTAGGAGTAAAACACCCTATGCTATGGACTGGGGAGATACCTCAGTGGTCTAAGCACCTGCCTTGCAACTGCAAGGTCCTGAGTTCAATCTCTGGGACTGAATGCTGTGCCGCCCTGAAACCACGCTTGGTGGTGCATGCCAGTAATCCAAGCACAGGGGAGGCTGAGACAGGAGGATCACTACAAGTCCTAACTGCATAGTAGTAAGAACCTATATCAAAACAACAAAAGCAGGCCAAGGAGATAGCTCAGTAGAATAAGCACTTGCCTGGCAAATGCAAGGTTCTGTGTTCAATCACAGATACTGCCAGAAAAAGAAAAAATCAAAATTAAAAGAAAAAGCAAAAATAAAAACTATGCTTGAGTGTCAGTGCTGTTTGAGAACAGTGACACATAGCTATTTTATCATTTATTCAACACATATTTAGTGATACATACATAATGGCTGGGAAGCTAATTCAAGTATCTCACGGACATTGGTCAAGAATTTAGTCATTCCATTTGCAACACTTCCTGTCATGTACTACTTTATCATTTTGAGCAAGTCACTCTTGTGTCACTGAGTCAAGTATGACTGAGCATTTGAATGTAAGATGTAATCAGAGCTGGGCATGGAGGTGAACAATTGTGATCCCAGCACCCAGGAGGCTGAGGCAGGAGGATCAAGAGTTTGAGGGCCAACCTGGGTTACATAGTACAAGTCCAACATGGATGACATAGTGAGACCCTGTCTCAAAAAAAAAAAAAAAAAAAAAAAAAAAAAAAAAAAAAAAAAAAAAAAAAAAAAAAAAAAAAAAAAAAAAAAAAAAAAAAAAAAAAAAAAAAAAAAAAAAAAAGCAACAAAAAATTAAAAAAAAAAGAAAAAAGTTACAAACAGAAGCTGGAAATGTAGCTCAGTGATAAAGGAAAGAAAAGCAAACAGCCCTCCTTCCAGCAGCTGCTCCAGCCCCCATCCAAAACCTTCTGCTCTCAAAGAGGAGCTCTGGAGGTCACAGGGGTGCTGGACCCATCTGTGGATCCATCCAATAAGGAGTTCTGCAGCTCAATGTGCCTGTGGAAGGGGCTCCGGCAGAGTCAGCTGCAGGGCCAGGCCCTGGCAGGGCAAATCACCCTCCCCCACCGCAGTTCTGTCTCTACTTCTTGCCTGCCATGTTGTGAGTCTGTCCTTTAAACTGTGGGTGTCAGGAACTGTGCCCCAGCAACAAAAGAGTGAGGAAGACAACAGCCATCCATGTGTCATTCAAGCAGAGTGAGATGCAGTTTTCTATCTAAATGTGTCTGCTTATTGCCTGTACTGTAATTATTTACTTAAGGATTTCCTTCAAACATACACTTCCTAAAAGCAACATTATTGCTTTTCCTCTTTCGCCCATAACCCCTGAGACAGTGCATTACACATACCACTATCATCCCTGAGATACTGTGTAGATAGTAGTTGTTTCTGTTTCAGTGAACTAAAAAACTTAAAAAAAAAAAAATCTAGGAGCCGGGCGTGGTGGCTCACGCCTGTAATCCCAGCACTCGGGAGGCTGAGGCAGGAGGATTGGTGCAAGTTCGAGACCAGCCTGGGCTACAAAAGCGAGCTTAAGGCCAGCCTCAACTGCATAGCGAGACCCTGTCTCAAAAAGACAAAAAAAAAAAAAAAAAAAAAAAAAAAAAAAAAAAAAAAAAAAAAAAAAAAAAGAAAAAAAAAAATCTTTTGTTTGTATGGGTGTTTGGCTTGTTGGTTGAAGCTTTTTTTCTTTTTTTAAGAATTTTATTTATTTATTTATTTATTTATTTATTTATTCTTGTTTCAGAACCTTTGTTTGTTTATTCACTCATTTTTATGGCCGGTTTAGCCTGCCCTGAGGGCAGGGCTGGTGCAGCGTGTGGTGCTGGGGATCGAACCACAGTCCCTGAAGCTGCCTAAGCTTTCCTAAGCAGGTGCTTTAGACCACTGAGCCATCCTGCCGGGCCCCTGTTGGTTGAAGCTTTGGTTTTTTTGTTTGTTTGTTTGTTTGTTTTTGTTTTGTTTTGTTTTTTGCAGGACCAGGGCTCGAACTCACGACCTTGCACTTGCCAGGCAGGCACTGTGCCACAGAACTATCTCCCTGGCCCTTGTTTTGTTTTGTTTTAAAGCAGGGTTTTTCCATATAGTCCAACCTGATAGGGTAGCCAAGGCAGGCCTGGAATTTGTAGGGATCCTCCTGCCTCAGCCTCCTGAGTGCTGAGATTATAGGCATGTGCCACTACATTTAGCTCAAAAACAGATTGTTTTTTTAAAAATGAATAATTCTATCATTCATCAGATGTATTAGTGACAATGGAAGTTTCCAGAGAAGGGCACCACAAGATAGTCCATCCGGCAGCCTATAGGAAGAGAAGGGTACATTCCTCCCTCCAAATAGTGTGGCCTATGTCTCCTCCTGAATCTGGACAGACCTCAGTGCAGTGCATAGATTGAGGCATCAATTACTATGACAAATTGTGCTGCTATAAACATGGGTGCACATATATTGCTGTGGTATGAGGTTTTCAGTTCTTCTGGAAAACTACTCAGGAGGGGAATAGCTGGCTTGAGTAGCACCTCCAATCCTAGCTTTTTTTTGGTCTTTTTGAGACAGGGTCTCACTATGCAGTTCAGGCTGGCCTTGAGCTCACTTTTGTAGCCCAGATTGGTCTCGAACTCACATCGATCCTCCTGCCTCAGCCTCCCAAGTGCTGGGATGACAGGCATGTGCCATCACGCCTGGCTAAATCCTAGCTTTTTAAGGAGTCTCCACACTGATTTCCATAGTGGTTGTACCAGTCTGCCCTTCCCCTAACAGTGCAGATGGGTTCCTTTTTCTCCACAGCCCCTGCAGCATTTATTATTGGCTGGCTTCTTGATGTTAGCCATTCTTTTTGGGCTGAGATGGAGTCTCAGTGTTGTTTTAATTTGCATTTCTCGAATGACTAATATTTCATATATTTACCTGGCATTTGTAGTTCTTCTCAGAAATGCATATTCATCTCATTACTGTGTGACTTCCAGAAGGAAATCGTCCAGATGCCATAGCCTGTCAGGATATTTCCTGGGGAAACCCACTCACTGTATAGGGAGGCTGAGCAGCTATTTGTGGAGGTGTCAGCAGGTGTGCCAGCCAGCAGCTCAAGCTGAAGTCCCCACCAGCAGCCTGTGTTGACCCCTAGATATGTTGGTGGGCCTTCAGAAGGCTTCTGAGTCACCAGCCCATGTTGTCTTAAGCCAGTATGTTTAAGTAGCTGTAGGTAGCTTGTTATGCAGCAGTAGCTAACAGTCCAGATGGAAGGAAGGGCCAGGAGCCTGAATTCCAGTTCTAGTTCCTAAATCCAGGTCAAATGGGAGTGGGATTAGAACCAAAACGATGGCTCAAACCCCGACAAACAGGCAGTGAAAAGTTCATTAGAAATCATTAAATCTCAAATGGAAACGCTAAGACTGTCTGTGATCACCTAACACATTGCGCTCTCTCTCTCTCTCTCTCTCTCTCTCTCTCTCTCTCTCTCTCTCTCTCTCTCTCTCTGTCTGTCTCTCTCTCTGTCTCTCTCTTCTCTCTCTGTGGGTGTGGTGGTGGAAGGGAACCTCCTGTGAATGTTGGCAGAAGAATGGTGGCAATCTCCGTGGCCTGTTAATGTGTTAAGAATTACATACGGGAAGCCCAATTACCTAACACTGGTGACGTGCGAATCTGCGAAGTGAGTAGAAGGCTTGCTACCTGCTGCGAGGTGGCTCCAAGCGCCGCCCAAAGTTACTGAATCAGCCGCGTGAACAGAATGTGGTTACCGCCAGGTCGGAGCTTTTGCTGCAATAAATCAGGCCGTGATGAAAGAGTTACACGGGGCGAAGCCTCACAGGGGATGCAGGGCTGCTCAGCAGCTGGGGAGCAGGCTGCCTTCTTTCCTGGGAAATTACTTGTGACAGTCAAGTTAACCTTAAGGGACTTTGAGATTGGCAAAGATTTGCATATTTTCCCCCATTCTTTACTTATAAACTGCCAAGTTCTTTTGAGACTCCCAACATTAACAGCAAAATGTATTATTTGGGAAGAAGCAATGAAGAATGAGATAGGAGAAACCAACTTGAGACGCAACCATTTCAGCCTTTGAAAACCCTACAGTGTATATATAACCTTGAATAACACTGTCTTTGCCCTGTAATGAACATAATATGTGAACGGTCCTTTTATGAAAAACAAATGCTGGTAGGTTCTATTAGATTATAATCTTCCCAAGTCAAACTACATGCTTTTGGCTTGGAGAATGGCAGCTAGCAAGTCTGCAGAAGTATTTGGCTTAGGCTACCAAGAGTGTGTGGCTTCCGACATCAAACTGTACAGACACACACACTGTTTTACGCTCTTCTGCCCTGAGAAACTCTCCTGGATAAAGTTGGCATGAGTGATGTCAAGACCCTCCCATCCAGTTACTTGAGTCCTGAAAGGCAATGACTAACAATAATTACCCAACCAAAAATATTGATAAAGAGTATGCAGAAAGAGGTTCATCAAAGAGCTTCCAAACTAAAGAGTTAAAGATTATTAAGTATATTATGCATAGCTTGTAAAATACGATTATGAGAAAAATGTAGCAATGGAGAGAGATCTGATTTTCTAGAAAAAGGAACACACTAAAACCCAACAGAGTCCTCATTAGAGTAGTAAGATATAGGATGACTATTTTTGTTCGCATTTTCTCTACATCCTATAAAATGATTATATTACTGTTATTTAAAAATTTAAAACAATTCTTAAGTGGTTAATAATGCTTGAATCTGTTGGAGCTTAACAGTGCTCCAAGGCAGAGGACAATAGAGGTCATTTTTAGCCATAGGTTAAAATGGAGTGGAGAATAACTAGGGGATTTGATCAAACAGAAGAGACTCACAAAAGTGGCATCACGGGCACCCGTTGAGCTGTACTTCTTTCTGATTTTCCTTTTTTTTTTAAAGAATTTTTATTTTTATTTATTTTTTTTCTTGTTTCAGAACCTTAGTTGTTTATTCACTCATTTTTATGGCTGGCTCAGCCCACCCCAAGGGCAGGGCTGGTGCAGCATGTAGTGCCAGGGATCGAACCGCGGTCCCTGCAGCCACCCAAGCTTTCCCAAGCAGGTGCTTTAGACCACTGAGCCATCCTGCCAGGCCCTTTTTTTTAAATTCTGAGTTTTCCCTTAAAAACAACTTCCAGGATTTTCTATCCATTTCTTTATCCTCAACTCTACACAGACGGGAGGTGATAAACTATATCCTGTATGTAAATGGGAATTTTATCTTTTACTTAAAAAATCAGGAAATGTAGAGCTGATTTTGGAAAAATGAAGTTTGGTTTACTTAAAGAATTAAGAAGAGTATGTGAAGGTGGGCTTCCATCAGAAATCAGCGTGATATTGAGGGAAATCTTCGAAGTTGAGAGTGAAATTCACAAAGTTGAAGTAGTTGAATGACAAAACTTTGTAGTGAACGTAAGTAATCCCTCCCCTGGATTGGGAGAGGGATGGCAAGAAGGGTTTGACACATTATCTTGGCCTTCCAAACCATTTTGGGTGTCCACTGTGGTCTGGATTGTGTACCTGATATCTTTTTGGTTATGGTTGTTTGACTTTTTTGCTACTGGGAATTGAACTCACAACATCACGTGTTTGCCAGGCAGGCACTGTGCCACTGAACTGTATCTCCAGCCCTCCAGTGCCTTCTTGGTTCTCTCCCAGGCATGTGTACGCTATTAAGCGGTAGTTTACATGCATTATCGGAACACAAACCCAGACTTTAGAGGCTACGAGGACAGTCTTGCTTATTTCTTCTTAACTGAGCCTCATCTTGAGTGATACTGGCTTTCTTGTTCATACACAGTTCCAGCTTAAAGATGACTCCAGTTATAAGTAGCTAGCAATACATTACTGCAACGTGCATAAAAACAGTCACCTTGCTTGTCACCTAGCATGTGTCCACGAGAAGTCCCACAAGAGGCTACGGTTCAGTCAGGGCCGGAGCTCAGCGGGAGAGCGCTTGCCTAGTGTGTGCAAGGCCTGGAGACAGGCTCATATTCTCTTCCCAGATATGAAAACCAGTATTCCTGAAATTCTGGTGTTATCAGCATCACTGTTTTTACATATATTCAGGAAAAAGACAAAGAGCAACTGACATTATCTGTGTCTTGCTTGAAGCCTTTTTTTTTTTTTTTTTCCTGGAGAGCATTTTCATTCAAAAGTTTCATTCTTGCTGGGCATGGTGGTGCACACCTGTAATTCAAGGATTTGGTATTACAAATAATAAATAAATGGATAACTTCAACTCATTAACAAGTCCTTTTTCATAGTTCTGATGTGTGGCTAGTAACCAGTTGTATATAATAAATTTTTTATCTTTTTATCATCTCTAACCATTCCTCTCTGACAAAAAGTTGTTTGTAGGACACATATCACTTTTTTTTTTTTTTGTGGAACAACAGATCGAACTCAGGACCTTGCACTTGCCAGGCAGGCACTTGTGCCCCTGAGCTATCTCCCTGGCCCCCCACATATTACTTTTTAATGCGTCTTTCAGAGCTCTTTTCCTTCCTTACATAAACAGTTCTAATGGGCCTTTCCTCACAGTTCCTAGTGCATCATCACCCCACCCCCATCCAAAACAAAAGTGCAGGCTGGGGAAGGTCAGGGTCTTCCAGGGGCGGCTCACAAGATCAGAACTCTATAGTGAATGCTTCCCGTGAACTAGCTTACTAATGATTATGGTTAATCAAGTGCATGTATTTTGTCCTCAGCTGTTGTGTATGACTCAGGAATGAGCCCACTCCTTTGGACATGATTCATGCTGGCAAGCTGAGTGCCTGAATCACACCTATTTTTCTTTCGACAGTAATCCTTCTTAAGGCTTTAATGACATAATTTTAGTGAAATTAATCTTGAACAACTGCAAATTATGTAATTAATTACATTCAGCTTTTAATGACAATTACTTTTGAATCTTTGCTCCTGAGCCTTGACATGTTACAAATCGATATGTGCTGTCAGTGAAGGATAGGTTGGTAGGAAGATAACAGAGGTCTCCAACTTGTTGGTCTGTAGGGGCTTACTAGTTGCACAAATCACATTTCTCTTTCTTTTAAAAATTCAAGGGGGCCGGCCAGATAGGTCAGCAGACTAAAGCTCCTGCTTAGGCAGGCTCAGTGACTGGGGTTCAGTGCCAGTGGGGCCCACCCTGTGTGTGTGCTGAGCCCTCGACTGAGACGGGGAGTGCTGGCTCGCACCTACCATCCCAAAGTTTGGGAGGCTGAAAACAGGAGGATCACTAGGAGTCTGATCTGTGTAGTGAAACTCTGTAGACCCCATACTAAATATGTAAAAGAAAAAAAAAAAAAGAACAACTTCAAGGATTAGCCAACTGTATGCCACTGACTCTATTTGGACCTAAGGGCTAGAGAGCAGTAAAAGGATCTACTTCTAGCAATTTCCTTGTTATTTTTGTTAGCATTCTTTATCATTACTAGGCAGCTTGAACTCATAGTGATCCTCCTCTGTCAGCCTCCCCAGCTCTGGGATTATAGGCATGTGCGACCATGCCTGGTTTGGGGGCTCAGTATGCAGTAGGTGCATACAGTGGGTGCACCATTTGCATTCCCAGCAGCAATGTGTGGGGTCCCAATCTCTCCACATCTGAAACACACTTGTAGATATTTTGACTCTGGCCATCAGATTGCATGTGTAGTGGTATCACACTGTGGTTCTGATTTGTATACCCTAATGATCAGTAATATGTGTCATCTTTTCATATATCAATCACTTACGTATCATTTCCCCAAAATGCCTATTCGAATTTTTTGCCCACTTTTAAATTGGCTACATTTTGTATTTTATTTTTGATACCAGGGATTGAAGTCAGGACTTTATACTTGCCAGGCAAGCACTTAAGCTCCTGAGCCAACTCCCCAGCCCTAAATTGGCTACTTTTTTAATGCAAGAGTTCTTTATATATTCTAGATAAAAGACCTTAATTAGATAAGATTTGCAAACTTTCCTTCCTCTGTGGTTTTTCTTTTAACTTTCTTGTGTCTTTTGAAGTACAAGTTGTTTTTATTTTGTTTTGTTTGTACCAGAAGTCAAATTTGAACCTTAGGTTTGCCAGGCAGGCACTGTGCTACTGAACTATGTCCCTGGCCTGAAGCACGAGTGATTAATTTTGACAAAGTCAGTTTTTAGAGTGTTTGTGGTTCTTTGTTGTATCTACAAAGGTCATAATGATCCACTCCTGTGTTTTCTTCTAAGAGTTTTACACTTTTAGTTCCTACATGTAGCTCTGTGAATCATTTGCTGCTAAATTTTGAGTATTTTATGAGTATTGACAGTTTAAATAGGTATATATTTTTACATGTGGATATTCACTTTCCCAGTGCTATTTGTTGAAAAGACTCATCTTTTGCCTATTGAATTACTTTGACACCTGTATTGAAAATCAGTTAAGCATAAATTTAAGTCTTTAATATGTTAATGTATGTTGTGAGTCTCCAACAGGGAGGGTATCAAATGTTTTCCAAATGTCCTAGCAAGGAACCCTACCCCTTTCACCTTTTAAACAGAGACTTCTGTACCCTTTCCTACCGCTGGCCATGGAATCAAACCTTAGGGAATGTTGCTCTAAATTATGCAAGGCTCTAACTTTTATTTGCAGCTTTGTCCTAGAGGTTGAGGGCTGTATTCATCAAAGCCAGACATAAATTCTACTAATTTTCTTACTGCAAAGACACTATACAGAAATGTAAGTAAAAGCTGTTGAAAGTATTTGTTACTGAGTTAGGCGGTACATACTTTTTTTCTCTTTGTGAACTAGATTTTGCCTTAATGTTTTTTATTTAACCACATATAATGCAAAATGTTGGATAACTGCTTACATTTGACCCTTTAAGAATGACATTACTCACCCTATAGTACAAAAAAGACGACAAAAACTAAAAGGGAAAAAAGGAAAATTAAGTGTGGCTTTTATAACCTTGCATGTATGTACAGAATGGGGAAAAAACCGTAAAAATCAATGATGACAGAGAGGAAAAAAAGCACAAATTCTGTGATGGGTAAGCTCCATGGTCATGTCTAGGCAGTCCAAAGCGCCCGGGCAGGTCTGGAGATCCTGGCCACAGCCGCCAGCGGCCAAGCGGCCCTCCCTGGCGACAGCCGAGGGCCGCGGAGCGCGAAGGTGCAGGCCAAGCTGCTCGGTGGTGCTCTAAGGTCCCTTTAGAAATGCAGTCCCCTTGCCTACTTCCACTAGTGACGTAACATATTTTAAAGGGTACATTGTTTGTTGGAAGGTAATTCAGATTGCACGTCATCTTATATAAAATACAATCAAATGCAAGCGGTTCCAAATAGGTACCTCTACTCTTGAATATTCTGCTATGCCAACCAATATTTACCGCCTACGATGTGTTTTCCTGTAATGCTTTAGTTCTATTGACCCTAATGCGCCCTCTTCCTTCCTCCGTGGATGCCCTTCCTGCTTGGAAGCCTCACAACCAGGTCCACTTCTGCTCGCCCTCTGCTTAGTGAGTTTAAGCGTTTTCCTGTTTAAATCTCAAGCCCTGTTCACAAACGGATTTTAGTACTCAACCAATTTAGGGAACTGCCTTTTATTTCATTCTTTCATTCCTTTCCTGAAACCATGCTTGAAGTTCGCTCCGCATTTTAAGTCCCGTCCCTGCCAACCCGGAGCCACGTCTTCAGGGCTTTGCAGTTCGGGCTCTGGTCGTCGTGGTTGCCTTGGCCACGCGTCCTCTGCTATCCTGTCGCCGGGATCCGGCTCTGGGGGGGTGTGGGGTGCAGGGTGTGGGGTGCGGTTGTGTTCCCCTTTGCCGATCCCGTCCTCCACCGCCGCGGCCCAGCGCGGGCGCCCACAGTGGCCTCCAGGCGCGGGCTCCGCACAAGCACGCTGCGGCCGGAGAGATCTCTTTCCGACCAAGCCCCAGTGTGCGCCGGGAGAACTAAGCCCCTGAGCACCCCCAAAGCCCCCACCCCGGCACCCAGGGCAGTTTCGGGCCTTTCACAGCCGGAGGCGGAGCGGGTAGAGCCCGGTGCAAACAGGAAGCCGAGCCCCTGGGCGCGGAAGCAGGGCGGGAATCTGCGTGCTTCCAGGGTAGCGAGCCCCGGGGCCCTGACCCCCAAGTCAGCCGCCCTCCTGAACCTGAGACCTGCCTTCCAGGGGCGCCGGGAGCGCTTCTCCTGCGGCAGCCAGAGAGTGGGTCACCGGGGAAGCCGGCTGCACTAGGGGGCTTCTTTTGTCCCGCACGTGGCTAGATTTTATGACTGCCAAGGGGGACTGGGAATTGTTATATTTGTAACCGTACGTAAACACCCTAGTGTCACATGCAGGGAAGTTTGATTCTGCAGAAGAAGGTGTGAAGTCCGTCACTACCACACCGGTCCTGTATGTGCATGCGTGTGCTTCTCGGTACCGGGGGCTGAACCCGGCGCAGCCCCCAGAACAGCAGAACTCCTGCTTGGCAGGTACACGTTTGGGTTGGTGAACTCCCGTACCTCTCATTCTGCAAACGTCAGTGCTACACACTGTACATTAATGAATATCCTCAGTGAACTGTTAACAGCATCAAAAGCACAAATCATCAGAGGAGGATGACATACGTAGAAAATGACTAGCAGGTCTTTAAGTCCTGGCCAGCTGGCAGTATGTTCCTACTTAGCTCCCTGCACTCTTCACAGTAGTATTTACTTTACAAGGAGAAAAGCCCTTTGAACTCAAATATTTCTCGACCCCCGTCTCAAGTCGCATAATTTGCTAGAGGGGAGGCATATCTTGCAGCTTCTACTCCTAGGTAGGCAGAATAGGGGGAGCAGTGGCTCAGAAGCAGTTGGGCAAGATTGGCGGTTTTCCCCACAGGGCTAAAAAGATTTGATATGAAAAACAGTCATTCAAATGTAAATATATTTACGGAATTCAATGGGAGTGATGTTTTAATTGTGCACAACACTGCTTCCCTCCTGTAGATTGGCTTTCATTACCTTAAATCAGTTTGTATATTTAAATAAAAAGAAGGCGCTAAGTGGAACATTAGGGAGTAAACAGAAAGAGGCACTCAGCCACAAAGAGTCCTAATACACTGGTAAATTTTCCTGAAGGAGATTAAATTAAAATGGGAAGAATTTTTGTGCTAGGGTGACTTGCACCATGTCCTTTATTTCCTCAGGTTCATTTAAGATGAATAAAAAGTTTCCCCATTGATATATGTATAACCAGTTCTTGTGATGTCTAATTGTTTAAAAATTGCTTATTTATTTGATATAGGGTCTCACTATGCAGTTCAGACTCTTAGTGATCCTGCTGTCTCAGCCTTCCCAGAGCTGGATGACAGGTGTAAGCCACTCCATCTGGTGCTGGGGCAGGCACAGTGTGCAGTACTGAGGATCCAACTCAAGTCCTTGAGCTTGCCAGGTAGGCACTAAGACCACTGAGCTCTCTCTCCCCAGGACTCATCTGGTTTTTTGTTTGTTTGTTTGTTTTTAACATTTAATATTATGGGTGGTGGATGTAGAGAAAAAAAAAAATGGCCAACAGAATGGGAAAAGAAAATTACCAGGTATTCTGCAAAAGACTCTAATCATCAAATGATTAGAGATTTCTCAGGTGATGAAATACAAATAGCAAATAAATAGATGTTCAATACACTGGTCATTTGTGAAATACAAATGAAAACAGATTCCTAGAAAGAATGGCTATCATCAAGAAATCAACCAATAACAAATGCAACAGGGCTGTGGGGAAACAGAAACCCTCTCCACTGTTGGTGGGAGTGTAGCCTGTTATGACCATTGTGGAAACTAATGTGGAGATTCCTCAAAAAAAAAAAAAAAAAAAAAAAAAACTAAAATAGGGGCTGGGGAGATAGCTCAGTAGAATAAGCACTTTCCTGGCAAGTGCAAGGGCCTGAGTTCAGTCTCTGGTTCCAACAAAAACAACCAAAAAGAAAAACAAAAAACAAAAAACAACAACAACAACCCTAAAAATAGTTTCCATTTGACTCAGCTATTGCCTTCCTAGGTATCTTCCCGAAAGAGTTGAAAGCATCACACCACAGCGATAGAATGCACACATATCTATATACCTATGTTTATAGCAGTGCAACTTTATTAGCTACACCAAGGACATGCTTAAGATGCTCAAAGCCCTGGGTTTCATTGCCAGCATAAGCGCTGAAGGTGAGGAACATGACTGTAATTTGAAAGGCAAGCGGTATTTCTATGAATTTGTGTTATATAAGTGTGTAAATCACTTAGTCTTCTGAACCAGCACTTAACCTCAGTGTTGCACTGCTTTAGGAAAACGTCACACTTTTTCTATCCAAGGAATTTCAAGTTTATCCCAAAAAATAGTAAGCAGATTTCCAAACTCTGTGTTTGCTCTGCGTAGAAAACTGAAAGGAAGTTTCTCCTGTGCAAGTGACTGTGCATTAAGCGTGCCTACAAACTCTCAGCTAATGTCCTGCCCGTAGAGAGGGCACTGTTTCCTCTCTCCTTGCACAGGGACGGGCTCTGGGAGTGCTTAGGGACAACACGGTGGCACAATGGTGCTATACCAGCTCTGGGCCTAACCCTTAGAAGGCCTGGAGGTCCCCATTTTCCATCTCTTTTGGGACCTGCAGACAGATAGCGCCCCCTACACACACACAGGAAGGAGGAGGTACAGCCTATCCCTCATCTCCAGCCTCCTGCTCCCTTAGCTCCAGCCCTCCTGTCCGCCAGTGATGTCACAAGTGCCAGCTGAGCTCTCCATCCAGAGGCCAGCAAGCAAAGTGGTTGATGTTTTGAGCCACTAAATTTGGGGTGATTTGAGGTGGATAGCAAGAAACACATGACATACAAAAGCAACCATTCTGTGTCACCTGTACCTCTTGGTTACCAGGGAGTGGCTCTGCTGCTGCACTGGAAAGTCACCTCGCCTTAATTCTTTAGACTGAGTTTTGGCTGTTGGTTTGCTGTGAGTTGCAGAGGAGAAAGCTGCTGTAGGTGTGGTGGGAGGGAGGTAAGGGAGAAAAGAAAAGACGCTGCAGAGAAGAGCAGGGGTGAGGCGTGAGCTGCAAGGCTTGGGCTGGTGCCCACAGACTCAAGGAGCCACAGGGGTGCTGTGAATAAAACCAGCAACTCCAAGGCAGACAGCAGTGCCATAGCACCAATGGTAGAGGGAGAGAGGGAGGAAGGACTAGCAGGAAAACTAAATACGTAACTCTTCACATAGAATGCTTATTCATATGCCACATATAATTATCTTCCCTACTGCACATTGGGAAATGCTGCCTAGAAATAACGCCCTTTTCATGCCTCATGGCCCTTCTGAAGGAGTCCTTCATGAGCAAGCAAATAGGAATTTTCTCTTTTTAAAGAAAACATAGGGAAACACTGATCTTCCTTCATGGCTGCATGCACTGATCACAGACCCTGCAGTGCCACTATACACACACACACATACACGTGTGTGCAACACACACACACACACACACATGCACACCACATGTTCTTAATTTATAAGTGATGAACAAGAAAGAAACAATTTCAACTTATAAAGGTCAATGTAGATGAGTCTATTTTTGAGGAAAACAAGTTTCTATATATTCCTAAACATGTAATAATTTGGAAAACTGTATATATCATCTTTAATTTGTGAGTCTGTCTTAGCATTTAACTGTTAAATCTGCAGTGTCATAATTATTAGCTTTTTATTTTAAAAAATTTTAAGTAATATTGGATAGAACAAAACTTACATTGATTTTTAAAATCTGTAGTCTGGTCTGCCTGCTGAAACCTTAGCTTGTGGTCTAAGGAGCGCATTTCTGGGCCTGAGCCCCATTTTTTTGAACCCCAATGTCTTGATTTTTAAGTTGGATGTTCCAGCTAGGCATGGTGGCACATGTCTATAATTCCAACACTTGGGAGGCTGAGGCAGGAGGATCCTGGCAATTTCTTTCTTTCTTTTATTTTTGTCTTTTTGAGACAGGGTCTCGTTATGCAGTTGAGGCTGGCCTTGAGCTCACTTTTGTAGCCCAGGCTGGTCTCGAACTCGCACCGATCCTCCTGCCTCAGCCTCCCAAGTGCTGGGATTACATGTGTGCGCCACCATGCCCAGCTCTCTTGGCAATTTCGAGATTAGCCTGAACTACAAAGTGAGCTTAAGGCCATTCTGAGGTACATAACAAGACCCTATTTCAAAAAACAAAACAAAAAAGGATGGTGTATTCTAGAACAGGATGTTGAGAAGAGGCAATTCATGTTTAACAGCTTCACAGAATTGTAAGATTTTTTTTTTTTTTTTTTTTTTTTGTGGTACCAGGGTTCGAACTCATGACCTTGCACTTGCCAGGCAGGCACTTGTGCCACAGAGTTATCTTCCCCACCAGCTTCACAGAATTGATAATGATAATTTATTGTATATTTCAAAACAGCTAGAAGGATTTCGAATAATTTCCCCACAAAGAAATGATAAAAATATTTAAGTAGAGATGCAGGGTTGGGGAGATAGTTTAGTAGAATAAGCACTTGCCTGGCAAGCACATGGACCTGAGTTCAATCCCTGGTTCTGAAAAAAAAAAATAGAGATGCTGACTCTAATATGCTTACATATATGATGCATTGAAACATCTCAGGGAATTCCAAAAATACATCTATTTCATGTGCCAGCTAAAAAATAAAAAAGGAAAAATTAAAATTAAAAAGAAAAAAACCTAAAAGACCTTATCAGATGCTAAAGAAATCACTCAGTTTGTGATATCCTAGAAGTTTAAGATGTAGACTTTCATATACATAACTTTAAAAAATGATATATTCTTGAGACATTTTCCTTATGTAGGCTACAAGGGTTATGCATCCCTTGTACAGTGCTTATAAGAACATTTCATAGGCTGGGCGTGCTGGCTTGCACCTGCAGTCCCAGCTTTTGGGAGGCTGTGAACAGGTAGATCACCTCAGGTCTGATCTAGTAGTGAGACCCTGAATACCCTATAGACCCTTCCCTAAAATAAAAAAAAGAACATTTCATAAAGTTCATATATGGTTAATAATTTGGGTTATTTTGTTGTTGATTTGAGACAGGGTCTGATTCTAGAGAACAGTCTGGCCTTGAATTTACTGTGTAGCCCAAGCTGGCTTGAACTCAGAGGTGATCCTCCTGCATCAGCCTCCCAAGTAGTGAGATTACAGTTGTGCACCACCATGCCTGGCTGGGGCTATTTCTAACATGTTTGTATTTTTAAAGAATTGCATTTTGTGCTTTATTGGATGGTAACTCTTCTTTTCCTGTGTCCTTCCAGAAACACAGGTTGCAGCAGGATAAGCCTTCATGACAGTGGCTCAGCTCCAGGCAGTCACCTTTTGAGGTAATGGAAGCTCAGAGAGGTTTCCCCAGTGTCCCTGAAAGCCACCTGCATGCCTAGGTGCATCCTTTCATTTGAATGATTTAACCCTTGCCTGGGCTTTCTCTGAGAGATCCTATCTCTGTGGCAGAGCAACCCTCACTGTGGATTCCTCCTTGTTCCTCCTTAGAGGTGGCTGTGTGAACCTCAGCACCCCTTTTCTGGTAAGCAAAACCTTTCCTGAATGCAGGACTTAGACTGTGGGTACCAGCCAGGGCCTGCTGCCCCGGAGTCCCTGCCCACCAAGACATCCATTCAACGGCAACCTCATGCCAGGTTGGAGCCATCTGTAAGAGTGACACAGAGGCGGGGTGATGTTCCTTCCTGCTATGTCCTTTTCTTACTCTGCCTCTGACACACCCTGGGGGGGGGGAGTGAGTTACAACTGAAAAGCTCTTGTACGGGGAGCCTTGCTACAAGTGTGTGACCCTGGACAAGTCACTGTATCTCTGGTTGGCAGTAGAGTAGATTAGATGAAACCCAAGATAAACAAGAAAGCATCAGACAGAGGCTTAGAAGAATAGTGAAGGAAATTCATTCTTCTTTTCTTTTTTTTTTTTTATTTTTAAAGATTTTTTTTTAATTTTATTTTTTTCTTGTTTCAGAACTTTTGTTTATTTATTTATTTTTATGGCCGGCTCAGTCCACCCCGAGGGCAGGGCTGGCGCAGCATGTGGTGCTGAGGATTGAACCGGGGTCCCTGCAGCCGCCTAAGCTTTCCTAAGCAGGCGCTTTAGACCACTGAGCTATCCTGCCGGGACCCTTCTTTTCTATTTTCATAGAATATGCTGTACTTGGTTGCATTGGAGAAATTCTGTCTGCCTTCCTGCCCCCCTCAGTCCAGAAGCAAGATGCTTGGAGGGAAGATTTGCGAAAGTGATATATATTCCACAACAGGACAAAAAAGTTGTAAAATTGGGGCTGGGGAAAGAAGAGAACACATCATTATTTTTAAAGTAATGGGAATGAGTAAAGGAAATGAATATAATTTAGAGACTCCGGAAGCCCAGCTCTGAGGAGTCCCAACATGACGTGACAGGCTGCAGGGAGTCTGTGGAGTCTGCCTGCTTAGCTCTGTCAGAAACCTTTCCAAGCAGATCTTTTTCTTTCTTCCCCACTTAATGTCCACTATTTAAAACCAACCTGTTCTATTATAGGTGACTGGTACAGAGGTGAATTCTTGACTGAATTGGATTGATTGCTTTTTTTGGGGTGGGGCCTTCACCTTTAGAAATGTGCTTTGGTGACAGCTGGTTGGGACTGTGCCTGGAACTCCAGCAATGTGAACCAGGCCTTCAGGTGACCTCACTGGTCATGTGTTCACAGGAAGAGCAAAGCTCGTCTGCAAAGGTGAAAAGGGAATCGGGCAACAGGTAACGTGGGGAGGGGCTTCCGCCTGCTTTGGGTTTGGGACTAAGTCCAGTCTGGACCAAGGTGCAGGATTTGCCCTTGGGCTCCTCCAAGTACACCTGGGTCCCCATATCCCAGCCATAAACTCCCAGTAAACATTGTTAAGGCATCTTATAAAAAGGGGCAGGAACATTCTTGTCTAATGTAGGCCAGCAGGCAAGATCAGTGAAGATAAAACATGCCCTTGATCTGAAAATACAGTTCTCAGCTAAGAGAGGAAAAGAAAAAGCCTAGCAAAATCAAATGCGCCTGCTTCCCAGGGTCTCCAGGTAGCCTCATGGCTCTCCTAGAAACCCTGCCTCCTCTCCAGGGCCAGCCCAGGCCTTCCAAAGAAATTATCCTGCAACTCAAGGCCTCTTTAGGGAGGCCTTCCGTCCACACCCCTGTCCACAGCCTTCATCCCTGACTCTTCCCAAGAAGTAGGCCAGGACTTCCAAATTGGTAAATTTCACTAAAAGGTGTTTCTTGTGGGGCCAGGGAGAAAGCTCAGAGGCATAAGTGCATGTCTAGCAAGTGCAAGGTCCTGAGTTTGAACCTGTACTGCAAAAAAAAAGAAAAGTGCTTCTCAGATTAGGTAGCCACAGCAGCAACCCTGCCTTTCCTCTTCTGTCCCATTTGCATGAGTGCATTGGCTATGACTTTTCTGTCCTGTTTGCTCCTGGGCAATATGGTCCTCTCAGGTGAATTAGGCCCAAGCCATGGGTTCCCAACAAAGAACCACAGTGAATCCCCTTCATCTTTTAAAGCATGTCTGGATGGCTGAGAGACAGCTTCTGGTTTGCTGTGACTGTAGGGATATCTGTCTGTCTGTCTGTCTGTCTGTCTGTCTGTCTGTCTGTCTATCTATCTATCTATCTATCTATCTATCTATCTATCTATCTATCCTAAAATTTCAGCCCACAACGGAAGCTAGCAACACTCTAAAGAGTTTTATAATGATACAAGCAACACAAAGCTGGTAACAGGAGGGCCAAGTGGTCTTAATGTTTATGTCTTGTGCTGTTTTCCTTGGGTGTTGGGGGAGACCCCCATGCACCCACTTATTACTGCAACAGAAGGGAAAACTCAGGTGGAATTCTTACCTGTGCCTTGTGCCATCTGGGGATTCTTCAAGGCAGGTTGGATGCTTGTCTGTCACTCTTGTCCTGCCTAGAACTCTTGGCTAGCAGAGCTCTCACCCTAAAGCCTGTTTTCCTTCGTGGATATTAGTAACAGCTTTTGCCAAAAGCGGGTCCGGCCCAATAGTGCTGCTTTCTATGTGGTGTATTTGTAGTCACAGTCTCCTTTTTTTTTTTAGGTCATCTGTCTCTCTCTCTTTTTCTTTTATGGGACTGGGGTTCAAACTCATGGCCTGGTACTTGCCAGGGAGGCACTTGTGCCATGGAGCTATCTGCCCAGCCCCCATCTGTCTCTGTAGCTCATGCTAATAAGGTCCAGGTATAATAGTGTGGCTTTTATTTTTCTAAGCAAATATACTACTTCCTTGCCTTAGCACATGTGCTTAGAATTATTTGGTGATCAATACTAATTAGGCATTCTGTTCAGTGGGTGCTTAATGTTTTAATTCTAGACTTTCATCTGGTTCATTCGAATTCTGAGTCAGACTCTTGATTAAATTGCCTTTTTTTCTGTTGACTCAGAGAGGGGGAAACATCAGCTGTATTCCTTTAAATTTCAGACTAAAAATCAGTCTCTGAGTATGTTAAAAAAAAAAAGGCATGCATAATATTACTGCAAAATGCTGCCTATGAATTCAATTAAAAGGAACTTTTGTTGAGACAAAAACTGGAGTCTTGTGAAAAATTCCTAGAGTTTTCCTTTCCCTCCTCCATCCCTTCATCCTTACTTTCAAATAAATCTTACTCAGACTGGAGATCCTACTGGGAAATTTCACTTTTGGTTTGGGGAAATGTCAGTTACCCATGATGGGAATCTCAGAATATTTAAGCAAAGAAAAAAAATAATCTGTCTCACATGTGTTAAAAATAGCCACAGGGTATTTTTCCCTATAAATTCTGTAAAAGGGAAAAAGAAATTCACCTTTGGACTAAAGTTAATGAGGGCATGTTTTCCTAAGGGGGAAACCTTTTTAGAAAATTAGGAGAAACATACAGATTTGAGGCTGAGATTGCTGGTAGCAGAGGAATGGCCAGCGGCATCTGTCTGATCCCAGTATTTGGGCGCCTTCCCTTTGTCCAGGCCAGTAAGGCCATCTGGGAAAGTGACTTGGTCCTTGAACAAACATCCTTTTTAACAAACCCTTTAGTTTTCCAGCTGCAGGAAGACAGCAGAGTTCTGCTTACTCAGAAACTTCTGGGGTGAGGGGTGTCTTGGATCTGTTTAATTTGTAGGGGACTCACCCCTGTTCCCAGGGAAGTCAGCTGAAATTCAAACCTGACCCCTAGCCAAGACTTGAAAGGCAGCTCTCTCTCAGTTCCCAGCCTGCAACGCGGCCACTGGCTGTCATACTGGGTCTCCCCAATCCTGGCCCCAGCCAGCTGTTAGTTCCAGGAAGTGTGTTCTGCTCCAGGAAAAATCACACCTTTGCTTACTTCCACCACAAATGTTCCTGTTCTCACCTTATTTCTCCAGCATCCCCTTTCCTCCTGCTCTTGCTTCCTTCAGTTCATCTTCTAGGTGAAGAACAGAAGGTGAAGAGGCGGAAGATTTTAGGCATGAGTATGTTCTCATTACCCATTTCTAGAGGCTAAATTCAGGGGACCAATCTTAACACCTGCCCCCCACTTTGAGTGTACCGTCCATCACTCATCAAATGATACTTAGTCTATTTCACCTATTTTGCCAATAGCTAAGAATGTAAAGGTGTAACTACACCTTTAATAGAAATTAAAGAACAAGTTAAAGTAGAAGCAGCGGGATGCACCCAAGTGTTTAACAGATGATTTATGACCGAATTCAAGGATATCTACAATTGTCGCCCTGATCATAAATAAGTGCTCCTTAGCTGCTACATTAATAATTTGTGTTTAGTTGATTTGGAAGATTGCTGCTTTCTATCTTTCTGAAGTTTACAATATTGTATGAAGATTTATCTGCAAATGGCACAAGGGCAAGCGGATCTCATGGCTTTATTTAATTGGACATTTTTATTACTTTGATTTCTTAAAACAAATCCATTTGTATCTTTGCCATTTTGCTATATCAAAAATAATGATTATCTTTCATCTTTTTATAATATTACTTTTTCTCAGTTTTTACTCATGAGGAGCACTTAAAAATAAGAAAATAATTATTCTTGAGTTGCATGTCTTTCTAACCCACCCTAAAAACTGGATGAAATTGAGATATTCAATTAATACATAAGGGTTCCTTTGGCCGTGGTTATATTCAGTATTGCTTGAGATGTAATGTAGTGAAAGCCCACACTTGTGGAGTGTGTAGTCTGTAAACAAACTGATCAGGGTGACAGGTTGGGGGGTCTTCATTCTTCCTCTGCCCATTGCTATTGTACCAATCTGAGCAGGTTTTATGCCCTCTCTAAACCTCAGTTGCTTTGTCTACAAAATGAGATAATACTATCATAGCATCTTTCTCCTAACTTTCACAGCATTAAGTCTGAATTGCTTAAACCGGTTACTAGTCTGATGAGAACCCTTACACAGCATCATATACCAAGTCAGTGGGAATCTAAGACTTACAAGTGAAACATTTTCTGCCAAAACAAGTTACCATTTAGAGTCTCATAAACACCATTGGAAGTTTGCTTATAGTGTTCATCTTTTCCTTTTGGTCAGAGATGGTTGAGACCAGATGGGCTATCACACAATTACAAACTCACAAGTTTCCCTGTTACTTTTGGCTAGCTCCCTAAATTGGGAATGTGTGGGTAGAAGAAACCAAAAAAAAGTTCCGTTGGTTAATACCTGAAAATAGGAGTTATAAAGTTGGATTTTTAGAACAAACAAACAAGACAAAAGGTTGAGCTTTATCACAGGAACCCTGTTCCTTAAAACTTGTAAGGATTGCTTGACCTATGCCTTATGAAACATGGATAACCTTACATTTGATTGGCGAGTTTTCTTCTTCTCTCTCTCTCTCCCTCCCCCTCCCCTTAAAACATATTCCCTGCTTGAAAGCTAATCCTATTTATGGTGAGCCCTGTTTTTTCAATTAGGTCTATTTTCATTTTCCCATAGACCATGCTAGCCGAGAACGTCCAAACATTTATTTTTCTTCCCTGTACTTTGCATAATGGGTTTAAAATAAAACAGCACTTGGCTATAGGCTTTCTTTTGATAAATCTGAAATAAAGGTTCCCCCTCACCCACAACACTCATGCAAAAGTCCTGTCGTAAGGGCTAGTTGTTTTCAGACACGTTTTCGTGGCAAACTTCGAGAGCAAAGATTGTGTCTCATTTCGTCAACTTTGTGAAATGTCTTGTGTAAGCTGGTGCTTAGCAAATAAGTGATGGTGATGTTGGCGACTTGACCTCTACACTTTTCAGCGGGATATCAGAAAACGTTTCCAGTTCCAAGTTTAGCATTTGTACTCCTTTCTCTCCACAGGGTCCCAGATTTGGGGAGCGTGGTGGCAGTGCTGTGAACTCCAAAGCTCATAGTGTCTTCCTAAATCTTCCAACAGGAATATACTCTGGGTGGGAACCGACTAAACGCCCGCAAGCCTGCGCGGAGAATTCTCCCCGGGCCGGTGGGGACGGAAGGTCGCACGCCCAGGGGACCGGGTTGAGGTGGGGTGCGGCGGGGTGTGGCGGAGGGTGTGCTCTGGGTCGGGTCTGCTCAGTGCTGGGAAAGCCGTGCAGCTGCCCGGGACCTCTAGGCCTGCGGCGGGGAGGGCGTCCGGGGAGGGCGGGCGACTCTGCACCCTCCTCGCGGGCCGGGTGGGCGCGGGCAGCATGGGCCACCTCCCTCCTGCCGGGCTCCTCCTCTGCCCGCAGCTCTGGCCGCAATGTGGGGCGCTCAGGGCTGGGCGGGACGCGCCCTCCTCCTGCCCTCGCCCTCTGCGCCCCCACCGTCTCCCCGTCCCTCCTGCTGGCCTGGTTCTCTTCCCCGGGAATCCCGCGGCCCCTTTCACCCCCTCCTCTGTAGGCGCCCCACTTCCTTCCTCCCCAGCTCCGCGCCGCGCCCCCGTCCCTCGGCTCCCTCCTGCCCCACCTCCTTCCTCCCCGCCGCCGCGGCTCCTGCTCCTGGCTCGCCCGGCTCCCACGCGGTTGCTATGGAGGCACTCGAGGCTTCTCGCCGCTTGGCAGGAGGTGCCCCGGGGCCCCGGGGACCGAAGGAGGAGACTGGTCCCAAGCCTCGGGCGCCTCCCCTCAGCGGGGACTGGGAACAAAGCGCGCCCTGCTCTGCCCCGGGGATGCTCCGAGACCTTCAGGCGCCCCAGGCTGGGGCTTAAGACCACCAAGAATCCGCTTGCCCTCGCCTCTCAGTGGGTAGGACCCCTGGGGCCGAGGTGACAGCTGCGTGTACCGTGCTATCTTCCCGGCCCCCCAAGATCACCCCTGATCGCCCCATCCCAGAGGTGCCTGGGGAGGGCCAGATGGCCCATTTAACTGGACTGTCCCCTTTTGTTGGGGACCCAAGGAGGGACCAGGCCAATTTACATAGGAAAATGGGGTTTGTGTCCCCAATTCAGTGCAGTGCCCCGACAGCTGGTGGCTCTGTCATTATGTCAGGACCCCACAGCGTGGTGGTTAAAGTGGCTTTATGTGTGCAGATGTGTGAGTGTGAATAGCAATTGACTGGTAACCGTTAGCTACTAGGTCCAGCTTGGAAATACTAAGTCTTCACAGAAAAAAATTTATCTAGAATAAGACAGAAATCCTGCCAGGGCTTCTTCTGATGCGGTCTTGCAGACCTTATCACTTATCACTTAATTCAGAAATGTAAAAATGCAAATGGTTTTGGGGAGGGCTTTGAAATTTTTACTGTTCACAATGTTGTCATTTCTTGCAAAAGTTGTGAGGCTGAATAGAGAAAGGCCTAAGGTGAGGACTTGGACTTTAAAACTATTATGGCCGAAAGACCTAACCTAATTCCTTGTATTAAACTGCTTTGCCTCAGCTGGTTTGTGTCCAGGGCTGCAATCTGTAACAGGCTGAAAGTTATGGTTTGTTTAGTTTGGATTGAGTAGCTTAAACATTTGTACTTATGTTATAGAATGTTAGGATGGAGAAAAAAAGTCTTTGATTCTCCTACTTTGAGTCTCAAGAGGTTAAACGATTTCCCCAAGATCACAGAACTCTATGGAATATGATCTCAGTTGTCCAAATACATAAAAGATGAAGGAAAGGGAAATTTGAAGAGTGTATGGAGGAGCTCTGGAAAATACCTTAACTAAGCTGTTCCCAGACCTTTTCACCAGTGCACTGGAGCCACCAACAGGTAACTTCCTAGAAGACAGGAGCTTGAGAAGAATTTTTTTCTCTGCCTTTGCCCATTAATCATGTTTCCTTTTGGAATCTGTGTTGGAGCTAATTCAGCCTCTAGAACTTTCCAGAGCTCTGTACTGGGACCTGTTTCTATCTGAGCAATCAGGACCCTCTTGGTGCCCATTTCCAGTACATAATGACAGCAATGGCAGCTGCTTTTGCCTTCCTAAAAGATAGGGTGGTTCCTTGGCAAAGGGCTGCATTTATAATTATTTAAGAAAATCTTTGAAAGATCCACAATTGGAGGACTCTGTGTTGGGAGGATTCTGTCAGCTAATCTTTGAGCCCTGAGCAGTTTATGGTAAGTTAAGAGAGTCTCTGGGAAAGTTCTAGCTGAGTTGCAGTGGAGCCACATTAAATAACATTAGGCAGAGAATCTGAGTTCGAACACTGTCACTTGAGGGACAGCTAGCGTGCATGACTAGATTGGAACTGAAGATGGCCTGTAGTTTCTCCTGTGCTTCCCATCCCAGAACAAGCAAGCAAGTTGTTTTTTCTGCCCCCTAATTGTTTGGGTCCATGTGGTCCTCAGAGGAGAATACCAAATAGGTGGTGGTGATGTCAGATAGCAGAAGAAAGAACCTCTGTGGTCCTAGACAGATCATTTTTAGAATCACTAATAAAGTGTTGCATTTTAAGCAGCAACAATATGGACTAGAGATAGCTGAAGTAAGCTTTGTAGCACTATTGCCCCATAGTGCTCTTAGTCCTTTTATTGCTTTGTTTTGGCTATTCCTTCATATGTGTATCAGGTCTAATCTTAGATTAGATCCATAGGATGGAGGAGAGAAGTGACTGTGTGTCTGCAGCCCCCAAAGCCTAAACAAAGGTCATCTCAATGAGTGTTACCTGTGCCGCACACTGTTCATACCTACAGGTATGGAAACCAAGGTGACTGAGGTGTAACAAATGACCCCCAACACAATCTTGAAGCAGTAATCTTTTATCACAGCATCTGTGGGTCCACAGAAGGGCTAGACTGGACATATTGGGTGGCTGTGGTGATGCTGACTGGTGCAGTCACAGAAGGCAGACTCTCCTGGAGCTTGGGTCACACTGGGTTTGGTGGCAGTAGTTTGGTGGTAGCAGCTGGGTACTGTGAGGGGTTTCTTAAGTTTCTCCCTGGGCCAGCACTGTATGGTCTCAGGACAGCAGGGCAGCAGAGAGGCCTTGGATTCACAGAGGCTTCCTCCCTCTTCAGGGTCCTCAGCCATGAGCAGTCACTCCTGACCTCTACCCCATTCTGTGGCCAAAGGAGCTCACACACCTGGGCCCAAAGCTCTGCTCACTGCAGAAAACCTGAGAAAGGAAGTGGAAAGGGCAGGGCAAGGGACTGGGGCCATGAAGGTAACAAATTGGAAGAACTTGTTATTGTCTCTCATATATATATATATATATATATATATATATATATATATATATATATTGCTTATTTATGTTTGCTTCTCTTGCTGGGAGGGGTTTTGTCTGCTTTATTTATTGCAGTATTTTCAACACTCAGAAGTGTGGCATGTTAGAGATATATAACAAATAAAAGTCTCCTAAACTGAATGTAAAAATCTAATTTGGAGACCATTGCCCATGTTTGTAGAAATTGATTTTTTAAACTTTTAAAAAAAATATGCAAGCCGGGCATGGTGGTGCACGCCTGTAATCCCAGCACTTGGGAGGCTGAGGCAGGAGGATTGGTGTGAGTTCGAGATCAGCCTGGGCTACAAAAGTGAGCTCAAGGCCAGCCTGAACTGCACAAAGAGACCCTGTCTCAAAAAGACAAAACAAACAAAAAAAAGCAATGTATGGCCAGGGAGATAGCTCAGTAGAATAAATGCTTGATTGGCAAGCGCAAGGTCCTGAGTTCAATCCCTGGTACCCAATCCCTGGTACTGGGGAAAAAAAAAAATGCATTGTATTAATTATTTTAACTCTTGTACTAATCTGTTTTGAGATTTTATTTTATTGTGATTTTTATTTTTTCTCTTTAAAATAAAAAAAAGCCTAGATTTCATGAGCAATTAGAAGTAGTGAGGAATTATTTTGCATACTGTATTTTGGCAGAAGACGCCTTGCTTCTTCACACATGCAAGTAATACTAACATAACCTCCAGCTTCCTGAATTTGAATGTCAAAGTTTCCATACCTGTAGGTGTGAACAGTGTGCCACACAGGTAACACTCATTCAGATGACATTTGTTTAGGCTTCCAGGGCCACAGGCACATAGTCACTTCTCTCCTCCAGCCTATCGTGTCTAACCTAAGAGGCACAGCCCAAAGGAATTTTCTTAAGATTGTGCTTTTACATGGGAATTCCCATGCCATCTTTTTTGTTCCTATGGAGTCTGAGTATGTGCTGCCGTTTTTTGACTGTGACAGATGATGAGGTAGGAGATAAAGTAGGCGTTAATGCTCAGTTATATAAAGGAGTTTTGCACATGTCCATACTTAGCAGCAGGCTAATTTAGGACTTCCATAGCAATGCAAGTCTCGATCACGATCCCTGGAGTATCTGAAGTTGCAGCTGCCAGGTGCCTAACTCCTCAGACAGGCAGACTTGGCCTTGAAGGCTCGATTCTGGGTGGATGTGGCACTTTGGTTAGGAAAGGAACCTGGAGGTTAGAGACCTGGAGACATCCTGAATAAATTATACTAAATAGAGTAAATCTCTGTGTGTGTGTGCACGTGTGGAGTGTCTTTCTTGTTCCCCACCTTTATAGGCCAGTGATTGAAAGCTATCTCAAAAAATAATGTGTATTGCAAGTTATACATTTAAAATTTTATAAACATTTCTCAGAAAGCTTCGATTACAGATTTTACATCAGCATGGTTGCCTTGTTACTGAGTTCCTAAAGAGGGTTCCTGTGTGTAATGAACTTCAGTCTTGGGTTGAGAGCATGGAGAGCTAGTGAGGTCCTTGGTTTGTTCGCTGGGGTCCTACAAGAGATGCTTGAGGCCTGGAAAGAAAGGCCACTCAGGAGAGAGGCTTCCGACCAACTGGAAAATCTATTCTCTGGATAACAAACAAATATGCAGCAACAACAAAACAAGACTAGGAGATCAAAGGAAAAAGAAAAGGAGAAAAACAATACAGCTCATTGAAGGACAGAAAATATGCAGAAAAAGCACACAAAAGTACTATATGAAGTGGCAGCCAACATGAGCTGAGTACTAATCTCCTTGATTCACAACTGCCAACTGGGGAGCTCTTTGTTACAGAGCTAGAGTAGGGGTATGAGGCAATATAATTAAAGGCTGTGGGAATGCTGAGACAGACCTCATCATTGTGACAGCCCTGAATTGTAGGTGTGGCTGCTTCTCTGAACACAGTAGTTTATTTTCTGGATCAAATTCCAAGATACCTGTACTCTTTGGTGGTTGCAAGTGAGCTTTTGAAAATGGCATTTTTTCTCCCAATTACATATGAGTCTCCTGACCCTAACAGGTCACAAAATATGTTCCTGAAAGGGTAGGACAACCACTGGAATTTCTACAGCAAATGACTTTACCGTCTCAGTATTGCAGCGAGGGTGCTAAGTTGAGGCTGGTAGTGTACACACCTAATGGGTGACTGTCAGCTTGAGTGGCTTGGTTCGGTTGTCATCGGGACTGTTCACAGATGTTCCAGTTCTGTTCCTCCTGGTGTGAGGTAGAACTTCACGCATGACCCTTGGATGAGAGGCGTACCCCTGCGGTTTTCTTTCACCTGTGTTGAAAAGTGATTTGTGTCACCTCTTTACAGCCTGACCAGTAGAGCCATGAGAAGGTGTTAAGATAGAGTCTCCATCAGTTTGACATCTTGGGTGATTCCAGTAAGCAGAGTGCCCCTGACAATCTGCATGACACACAAAGGTGGCGGAAAAAACCTATCCCTGCTGTGCTCTCTCACTGTTGGCTTTGTTACTGCTTCATATATTGGCCTATCCTGACAGATGCATTTAATTTTCCAGAGCATTTTTCAGTTTTTCTGTTGTTGCTTTTGAGACAGGGTTTCCTTATGCAGTTCAGGCTGGGACTGAACACACTATGTAACCCAGGCTGGCCTTGAACTCTTGGCAATCCTTCTACCTCAGCCTTCTGAGTGCTGTGGTCACAGGCATGCACCACCATGTTTGGCTGTTTGTTTTATTTAAGGAGGAGGAGGAGGAGAAGGAGGAGGA
>PVJA010003340.1:0-96291 GCA_004027025.1 Myocastor coypus
TGCCTCCCAGGTGCTGGGATTACAGGTGTGTACCATTATACCCAGTCCAAATCACCTTCTTAGTGTGCCCTGGGGGCGGGACTGTTGTAGCATGCATCGCGCTTATTATCAAGTTAAATTATTGCAAAAGCATTATAGTTTGGATTCTTCTACAATTTTTTTTCCTTAAAAGGAAGTTTGATTTATAATCTGCCAACTTAATTCAGTTATTCTCAGTAGGAATACATATGCACGGTACATAAGAGCACAATCAGAAGCAATATTCATTTCATTGAATATTTCCTTGGGGTTAAAGATATCAACTTTTTAAACATATAGCGGGGTATTTGATCACCATCAGCCATGTGAAATCACCTAGGAGTCCCATAACCATATTATCATGGAAAGGATATTCCCTTCCCTTTAGAGGAAGAGAAATTTGCTGTGCTTGTACTAAGGTGCAAGGTCAAAACCTGACCGTATCTTTCACAATTTCAGAGGTATAGAATATGATGTTTTGATATATGCATATATCGTGTAACGACTGCTACAGTACGTCTAATAGTTTTGTCTTCCATCGTTACGTTCTTTCTTTTATTTTCTTTGCTTTTCATATTGACAGTGCTTAACAGACCATCATTTTGTAGATTTCAAGGGTGCAGTATGAAATTGCTAATCATAGGAACCATGTAGATAACAATACTTCCAAAATGAACCTAAAGAACATCCTGTAATCCCAGCAATTGGGAAGCTGAGGCAGGAGGATCGGTCTGAGACCAGCTTGGACTACAAAACTGAGCTCAAGGCCAGGTGGAACTGCATAGTGACACCCTGTTTTATTTATTTATTTATTTATCTTTTTTTTTTTCAATTCTTTTATTGTTTAAACTTAACAATGGTTATATTACATATTTGCATCATCGGATCAGTTTAGATTAATACATATAGGTATATAAGATTGATCAAACAACTAAACGTTAACCTTTCTAAATCCACACCTGTTTTAAAAAGACTAAAATAAGCCGGGCGTGGTGGCGCACGCCTGTAATCCCAGCACTCGGGAGGCTGAGGCAGGAGGATTGGTGTGAGTTCAAGACCAGCCTGGGCTACAAAAGTGAGCTCAAGGCCAGCCTCAACTACACAGTGAGACCCTGTCTCAAAAAGACAAAAAAAATAAAAAAATAAAAAAATAAAAAGACTAAAATAAATATAAAGAACAAACAATCCTAATGAAAAGTTATCCCCAAATGGCTTCTTAGCTGCTGTAGAAAGTCTGGCATTGGCTCTGTGCTCTGGGGATGTATGCTCAGAGCCCTTGGCACTCCTTCCTGAGACTGGTGCCTTGGTTCAGCCTCCGGCACCTGAGCACACCAAATATCCAGGTCAAGCAATGGGACTGATAGTGCAAAAGTCTGAGCCATTTTCCTCCTGAAATCTGCAGAAGTTGGAGGCAAACTGAGCTCTATTTGTGAAGATAAAACACCACTGTGATCAAGCCTGATAAAACTGAATGTTGAGCCCCAGATGTGAGCCTGGCTTTGTGTGCTCTAATGCGCACTTCATCTGCTGTGGCTGGCGACAGAAAAGCTGTGTGCAGCACTCCAGTGGTACCTTAAAGTAGAAACTCTGTATATTGTTAAGAACTGGACCCTACCCTCTGTGTTTCTTATTACTATTTTGAAATTTTGAAAATATTTGAACCCCCAAATTTCTTTCAAGAAGGATCATTTATTCTGAGTCCTCATGAAAGATTTAAGTTGCCATTACAAAACTGGGACAAGAGAGGCTACTTCTGGAATCCAAGACACTGAATGAAATAAAGTTACCTTTCCTAATAATGCAGGCCTGTATAAAACTATAGCAATTAAATAATTAAAGGGAGAATCAATGCTTTTTCTTAGATTCTGAGGAAAAGATGAAAATATCGCTTGTTTCAGGTGAAGGGTAAAAGGAGTAAGTGAAGTAAAAACGTGCTCTCTGCTACGTAGAGAAGAGGCAGTTTTACAGATTCTGTGACTCCAGTACCGAGCTCATAACTATCTCTGATTTGTTGGATTCTAATTTATCATTGTCAACAGGCTTCACCACTGCCAGGCTCATTTGCCTTTGAAAGGAATTCATTACAGCTATAAGCAAAAATACAATAGAGGGAATCTCTTAAATTATCCTTCATAAAAGTGATGAAAATATATACAAAAAAGTATAACATATAGACGTTTAAAACTCTATACATTATCCAAACTCTTGCAATGAGAGTCTGTATTGAAGGAAATTTGAGTAATCGTACAACAATAACAAGTTTTATGGCATTTCATGGAGCCTTATTTTCATTTCTCTTTCTCTTATCCACAATCCAATAGCTTCTAAGCAATAATCTAGCACTCACTGGAGAGGTAAAATAGGATTGTAGCCTGGGTAATCCCCAGTTTCTAGTTATTGTTTGACCTGATAGGTGGCTATGCAGACCCTGCTGGCCCAGTATTTTTTCATGTGTGCAAACTGAGCCTTGCTTCGCTAGGTTAATTTTTCCAGCAGTGATTTCTCAAAGAATAATCAGAGGTAAAAGTTTAAATGGACACTACCTGAGGAGGTGAATAATGGTTGGAGACCAAAGAAGGCTAAAGAAAATGCTTCAAATGAAAAGCTAGTGGATAGGATGTCTGTGGAAGACCCTGAAATCCCCTCACATCTGTGCAAGCCTGAAATGCTACTATAGTCTGAGGCTCTGCCCATAGCTTAGTACAATCAGTAGAGCCTGTGAGAACTCTGAGCTCGCACCTTGAAGTCTCCTCAAGAAGGAAGTGGCTGCCAAAATGGCGACCGGCGCTCCTGCCTGAGAGATGAACACAAGCAAAGGCGTGTGCGCAGAAGCAGGCCGATCTACCTGTTTCCAAGGTATTTGCTAATCCAGACAAGCCGTAACTTCAGTGATCATGCATGCTAAACATCTAACAAATTTACCAGAAAACAAGAAGCTACAAAAATGGGATGGGAAGGAAGCTCTATTTCAGCATTACCCCGCTATAGTAATTTAGTTATTATTTTAAGTTTGTGGCAATGTTTTATGTTTCTTTAATACATATTTGCGCAACATAATGATTACCTCTAGCAGGACCACTTGATGTACACACAAAATGCATATTACTTCTTTTCTTAAAAAAAAAAAAAAAAGATTTAGTTATTTTCCACAGGGTCTCACTACACAGCTTGGACTCATACTGATCCTCCTGTTTCAGGATTCGCAGCCCTGGGATTGTAGGCCTGCAAAACCAAGCCTAGTTTCTGTGGCCATCACAGTGCAGGGCCAGCATGGGTATGTATACTGAGGTGCAAACCAAGATTCTTGCCCTTGCTAGACAGGTGCTTAAACTGCCCAGTTTCTCCTCTGCCCTTAATTCTTTTTTAATTCATCTTCCTTCCCCTAACATTATGTCTACATCTCTTGCTAATTGGCCCTTTTGCAAAAATTCTATCATCTCCCTATTTTACTATTATCTCTCTCTCTTTCTCTCTTTTTTTCTTATTTTGTTTCTTAATTTATTTACATTTTTGACATCTTACATAAAAAAAACCTTGCAATGTTTAACTTCATTCATCTGGTATATTTTATTTGAACATCGAGCAACAATGTGCATACATTTTCCTATGAATGAATCAAATTCATCTACTTGTGATCAAATAATACTCCATTGTACAAAAATATGATATTTCATTTTCTATATTTTGTTCCTTATTTATATTTTTATTTTCTTCATTGAGAAAAACATAGTTGTATTATTTGTTTCTGCTTTAGTTCACACAGCATTGTTCCCAATGTTCATCCATAGTCCTACAAACAATTCAAATTCATCCTTCTTTGTTTCAATATAGTATTCTACCGTGTGTAAGAAAAGGCCACTCTTCTTACACTTGTTTGTCTGTGGATAGTCCACTAATGCTTCGATTAGGTAGCTGTTAAGAACTGTGCAGCTATAATCAATGACATGTGTGTGTCACTGTAACATAGACTTTCACTCTTTCAGAATAGCTAGAATAGATGGGTGAAATGGAATTTCTATTCTAAAACTTTTTGCGGAATCTCTACTACATATGTCTAAAACGGGGATTATACTAATCCTCCTTGTCATCAACAATGTAAGACTATCCTCTTTCACCTGCCTCACTATCATTTGTAATCATTCCCTTTCTTTATGCTTGCCTTTTTTACTGAGCAAAAAGATCTCGGTGTGGCTTTCACTTTCATTGTTCTAGTGTTCAGTGAAACTGACAGTGACATGTATTTATGCGCCATGTGTGTTTCTTCTTGTCAGTGCCTGTTCATTTCCATTCCCTAGTTTTGAATTAATCTTTTGCTTTTTGGGATCTAATATTTTTGATTTCTTTATATAATCTATGTATTAGTTCACTGATTGAGGTACAGCTGAAGAGTTGTTTCCCACCCTATTTACTCTGTCTTATCCCTATTATTTGTGTCTTTTGACCGTACAGGGATTTTGAATTTGACACAAGGCCATTTGCTAATTCTTGATATTATTTCTTGTATACTTAGAATTCTTTTGAGGGAGTTGAGAAAGTCCTTATTAATACCTATAATTTCAGGTGTTTTACCTACCTTAAGTACATTAGCATGAGAAGTGTATTTTTAAAAATTTTAAAGATAGTAGAAATTACAATTAAAACAAAAAAATTACAACTGCGACAGAATTTCATTTAACAAAGGAATATGAATTTCACAGTATTTGTAGTAATACACAGGGTTGTCTTCGAACCAATTATTCATATTACCAATTATATGCATGGAAAATTGGAAGAAGAAAAAAAAAAAAGAAATATAAGAAAATTAAAAGAAAAAGTGCAAACAATTGAAAAAGGAGACAAGGGGCCCGGCGGGATGGCTCAGTGGTCTAAAGCGCCTGCTTGGGAAAGCTTGGGCGGCTTCAAGGACCGCGGTTCGATCCCCGGCACCACATGCTGCGCCAGCCCTGCCCTCGGGACAGGCTGAGCTGGCCATAAAAATAAGTGAATAGACACACAAAGGTTCTGAAACAAGAAAAAATAAATAAATAAATAAAAAATTCTTTCAAAAAAATAAATAAATAAAAAAGGAGACAAAACAAATTAAAGCGTTAATTGTTTCATTCCATAGATAAGCATAAATACATAGTACAGTTGTCCAAACTAACCTGTCTACACACACAGATAAGTCTTTCCTTGACTCCTTCTTCTAAACTCAGTAACACTTTCTTTTTGAGTAAGTTCATTCCCTTTCCTCAATATTTATTGTACCCTTCAGATTCTATTTTTTTCTTCTTCTTCTTTCAGATTCTCACATTAAGGAGACAGTACGATGTTTGCACATATGGATCGGACTTACTTCACTTAAGAGTACATTCTCCAACTTCATTCATTTAGTGACAAAAGACTTAAATTCATTCTCTTTTACAGCTCAATAATAGTCCATTGTGTAAAAATACCACATCTTCCTTATCCATCCTTTAGTTGATGGGCATCTGCCTTGTTTTCAGGAGTTAGCTATAGCGAATTGTGCTGATATAAATATGGGTATTCCTATATTTCTACCGCAGGAGGTTTTCAGTTCTTCTGGAAAAATACTCAGAAGAGCAATAGCTAGCTACAATAAGATCTCCAATCCTACCTTTTCAAGGAAACCGCTCTCTGATTTCCACAGTGGCTGAGCCAATCTATAGGCCCACCAAAAGTGTAGATGGAATCCTTTTTCTCCACAGCTTCTCTAGCATTTGTTTTTCGCTGACTTCTTGATGTTAGCCATTCTTTCTTCAGTGAGATGGAATCTCATTATTGTTCCGATTTTCCTCTCTTGAATGACCAGTGATGTTGAAAACCTTTTCATATATTTACTTGGCATTTGTATTATTTTCCTCATCTCACATGCTCATTTTTAGATTGAGTCCTTGAATCTGAGGGTCTAGTTCTTCTTAGTTATTTGAATGTTCTAGTTAAAAGGCTTTTGTCTGAGTAAGAGTCACTTATAATTTTTTTCCTATTGTGCTACTATTCTTTTTCTTCTGCTGGAGATTTGCTTCGAAGTTCAAAAATTTTTCAAAAAACATGAAATCTCAGTTGTTCATTTTTAAAGTATTTTCTGTACAGTTTTATTGTTATTCATGAACTCTCTATGTATCTCTGTATCTTTCAGATTTACACCTACATTTTCCTCTCCAATACTTAAGGTTTTTGTCTTAATAGCTAAATCTTTGATGCATTCTGTCTGTAGCTTTGTGCGTGGCAATAGGCACGGGTCTAATTTTAGCCTTTTGCCTGTGGAAGGCCAGTGCTTCCAACACCATCTGTTAAAAAGGCTATCTTTTTTCTGTGAGACTATTTGGCACCCCTTATCAAAAATCACGTGGTTGAGTGTGCCTGAAGTTTTGTGTGCAATCTTCTCTGTTCCACGGATCCTCAGGGCTCTCTCTATGCCAGTACCATGCTGATTTATCACATAGCTTTATAGTATCATTTCAGGGCAGGGATTTGGATATATCCTTCCTTTTCTTTGTTTCTTATGATTATTTTTCATATTTGGGTCTTTTCTGGATTCAAGTGAATTTGAGGAAAGCTTTCTGTAGCTCTTTGTTGTACATTAAAATATTTTATCAGGAGTGCATCGAACCTGTATAATAGTTGTAGAAGTATGGCCATTCTCACATTGTTGATTCATACTATCTAGGAAAATGAAATATCTTTCCATTTTTCAAATCCTTATCAATCTCTTTTCTCAGAGTAGCATAATTTTAATTGTATAAATTTTTATATACTTTGTGAGACTAGTTCCTTAGTATTTAATTTTTGGGGTGTTATTGTGAAAGGTATGGATTCCCTCATTTTTTTTTCTCACTGTGCTCATTATTCCTCTACAAAATACTACTGATATTGGGGTGCCAACTTTGAATCCTACTCCATGGCTGAATTTGGTGATGAAATTTACAAGACTCTTTGAGGTTTTTTGGGTCCACTCTGTAGAGTATCATGTCATCTGCAAGTAATGACAATTTAATTTCTTTCCATTCAATATTTCTTTTATTTATCTCTCTTGTATATTTGCTCTGTTTTATGTTTTCAGAAGTACATTGAGCAGGACTGGAGACAGTGTCATCATTGTCGTGTTCCTGATTTTAAAGTGAAGGCCTTCAATTTTTGCCCATTTAATATGAGGTTGACTATTGGTGTCTCATACATGGTTGAGATACAGACAATCTATTCCAATTCTCTGTATGGTTATTATCATGAATGTGTATTAAAACATTTTATGCATCTATTGAGATGATTATGTTTTTTATTTTTGTTTTTGATGTTGTTTACTTATTTATGGATTTGTGTATTTTGATCCATCCCTGCATTCCTGGAAAGGATCTCACTTGGTCATGAGGTATTATCTTCTTCTTTTTTTTTTTTTTTTTTTTTGCGGGACCAGGGTTCAAACTCATGACCTTGCACTTGCCAGACAGGCACTTGTGCCTCGGAGCTATCTCCCCAGCCCCGGTATTATCTTCTTGATGAGTTGCTAAGTTCTGTTCGCTAGTATTTTATTGAGGATTTATGCATTTATACATTTTAGAGAGATTAGCCTGAAGTTCTCTTTTTTAGTTGAATATTTCTCTGGTTTTTAAATCAGTGTAATACTTGCCTTTAGGAATGAGTTTGGGAATATTGTTTCCTTTTCAGTTTCATTGAAGAGTTTGAGATGAGTTCGTATTAAATCTCCAAATTTTTTTTTTTTATAGAATTCTGTAGTGAATCCACGGGGATCGGGACTTTTCTTTGTTGGTAGGGTTTTTATTACATTTTCAATTTTGTTTCTCAGTATTGGGTTATTTAAAGCTTATATATCTTCTTGCCTCAGCTTTGACATTTCATAAGTATCTAGAAAACTGTCCATTTCATTTGTGCTTTGAATCCTTTGGGAATAAAGATTTTGGAAGTAGATATTGATGATCTTCTGCATTTCTCTAGGGTCTATAATTATTTTGCCTTTTTCATGTTTTATTGTATGAATTGAGGTATTTACTTGCCTTTTGTATTAGTTAGCTAGGGGTTTTCAATTTTATTTATGCCTTGAAAGAACCACCTCATTCGTTCATTCATTCTTTGTATTGTTTACTTTGTCTCTAATACATTATTTTCAGCTGTAATGTCTATAATTGCCTGTCTTCATTGGGCTTTGGATTTGACATGCTCTTCTTTTGCTAGAAGTTTAAGATGCAAAGATTGCTTATTTGGGTTTGTTCTGTTTTCCTAATGTGGGAATTTACTACTATAAAATTTCCTCTTAAGACAGCTTTCATTGTATCCCACAGATTTCAGTAAGTTATATCTGCATTTTCATTTGATTGTAAGCGTTTTTTTTTTTTAATTTCTTTAATTTCATCTGGGATGCGCTGGCTGTTTGGAATGTTGTTATTTAATTTCCATATGTTTATGGAGTTTTTGTAGTTTCTTTTGTCAAGAATTTCCAGTTTTATTGCACTGTGGTCATATAGTATGCATGGGATGATTTCAATTCTTTTTTCTTAAGTGTGCTCTGTGGGCTAGTACATGGTCTACTTTGGAGAATATCCCATGTATAGCTGAGAAGAATGTGTATTCTTTTGTTGCTGGGTAACACACTCTGTAAAGGTCTACGAAGTCAATGTCTTCACACGTTTGGGTTAGTCCTGTTTTTTTTTTTTTTTCCCCACTGAGTTTTGCCTGTTAATCTGTCTCTTTTTGACAACAGCCTGTTAAAGTCTCCTGTTATTATATTATTGCTCATTTGATTTTTTGTCGTCATAATTTGTCTTATGTAGGTAAGTGCTCCTACACTGGGTGTATACATATTTATTATTGGTATCTGTTCCTCTTGCAGTTTTCCTTTAGCAAGTATGCAATGACCTTGTTTAACTCTTTGGATGACTTTTGATTTGAAGTTGATATTGTCAGCAGCCAGAAGAGCTATCCCTGCTTTCTTCTGATTGCCTGTGGCATGGAGGATTGTGTTTCATCCTTTGACTTTTAGTCTGTGAATTTCGTTTTGTGTTAAATGTGTTTCTTCTATGCAGGATATTGTTGCATTCTGTTTCTTAATCTACTCTGCCAGTGTGTTTCCTTTAATTATTGAATTGAAGCCATTTACACTGATGGCTGTTACTAATATACTGACTTATCTTTGTCATGTTATTTTCCTATTATTGATTCTGTACTTTTTCTCTTTTTTTAATTACTTGCTCTTCTGGTGTTTACTCTGTTTCTCTTGAAGCTGTGATAATGTCTGTCTCTTTCTAGAATAACTGTCAGGATTCATTCTAGGCTTGGTTTGGTAGCCATGCATTTCTTCAATAATTCTTTGGCATGGAAAGATCTTCTTTTTCCATTGAAATTCATGGATAGTTTTTCAGGAATCATCAGTCTTGTTTGGATATTATTTTCTTTCAGTACCTGAAGTATTTCATTGCATTCTCTTCTTGAATGGATGGCTTATGTTGAGAAATCTGCTGTGATTCTGATGTGCTTTTCATTCTGAGTGATCTGTTTCTTCTCTCTAGCAGATTTCAGTACTCCATTCTCTTGCTGAATTTCTGAGCTCTTCATTATTATGTGTCTAGGTAGAAATTTATTCTGATTGTGGCAATGTGAATTTCTATATGGCTCTCTTATCTGTATATCACATTATTTATTCACGTTTGGAAAATTTTATGCTATTACTTCTGCAAGTAGTCATTCTACTTCATTTAGGCTGTGGCTGCATTTATATCAATTTTTCTTGTATTATTTTTCTTGGCATCAACTTGTAGCTGATGAATTGTTCTTTCTGGTTCCTTCATTTTAAGAAATCTTTTGTTTCTTTTCATTGGCTGCAACACTGTCCTCAAGGACTGAAAGTCTGCCTTCAGTGTCATTCAAGCAGTTTTCCAGATTTCAAGAAAATTCTTAATTTCCTGGATAGCTGCTTGAATCTCTTTTAGGCGTTCTAATTCTTTCCTGCACTCCTTACTCACTGTTTCCATCACTTTTTATTCTCCTTTATTTTTCTATTTTTTTCTTTAGCTGTGCAGAAAAATTGCTCCACGATTTTTGTCCTTTCTTTTCAGACCTGAGAGATGATGTTTTATCTTTTTCTTTTGTAGCCTTATGGACTTGTTTCTTTACTTCAGTTGCTATTATTTCAGAGATGTCAAGTGTATGATTTCCAAGATCTTGCATGGCATTGTCTTCTGAATTTGTACTGGGTGAGCTGGAGGGTTGAGATTGCTTTATCCTCCTGCATTTTGGTACTTTTGAGGTCTGAATAATCATGCAAGTAGAGTCCTGTCGTCTTCCCAGAATCTTAAATGGCACCAGGAAAACTCCCTACCTGCACACGGTGGGCCCACAGATCACAGCTCTCCTGCAACCTGTAGGCCACTCAGCGTCATCCTGCCTTCTTAACAGTTGGACCAGCACCAGCACAGAAGCTCCACCCTTGTGCATAGGAGGCTAAGGAAGTTTAGGAGTGTCCTGCAGGTTGTCCAGAGTCTGCCAAAAATCTTAAATGACGCCAGTAAGGCTCCATGCCTATGTATACTGTCCATTTAATATTTATATCTTCAGTTCATTTTGGATTTCAGCTTAGTACATAGTGAAAAATATGGATATATCTCAAATCATCTGTATGTGATCCCAGTTCTTTCAGAACCACCTTTAATGGCCTCCTATAACACCTTGTGTTTTGGCCCCTTTACTGAATATTCAGTGGCAAAATGTTTCAGAATTTAGGACAATAGCTGACCCAATCAGAATGAGAATGGCCTATTTTTGGATGTGAAATATATTTAAACCACTTATAGAAAAGGGAATTATAATATTCCTGAAGATAATCTCAACTTTAAGAAAGTTTAAGTATCAAAAATGATTTTTGTTAATACAAAGTTTCATTTTGAGTCAATCAGCATATTAGGCCTGTTTTCAGAGAATATGAAAAGAAGTATTGTGATTTCCCAGGTTCCCTAAATGCTTTGAATATATTCTACTTTAAAATTAGAGCATTTTAATCAATATATTATACATTAACCATAGATATACACGGTCAGTACAGCATCAAAGTACCTCAATGTATTGATGGATGAATCTTGCTCTTCCTGAATTTTTGTGCATATGGAATTGAAGACAACCCTTGCAAATGTCATCTTTAAAAGCAAAATTTAACATAGTTACTAATATGTACAATAATTGACTAAAATTACTGATTTAAAGCTTTTGCATCCATTTTCCAAGACAGACACTCAGAGCTAAGCACTTACTTCCTTTTCTCTATCAAATAATGAAATTTACCATCACTTTTTCAATTTATAATGAGTTTTCTGATATTAAAAGACAGAATGATAATAATGCTATGCTACTGTAATATAAGCATTCCAGGCCCCTGAGAAATTTTAATAGTTTCAAACTGTATTATAGGAACAAAGAGGTCAGAAGGAGAAATGATTTTAAATTCTAGTTTACATGGACTTCATGGAATAAAATATTTTTTTAAAAAAATATGTTTGGTAAAAAGTCTCACTATGTAGCTCAGACACATAGTGCTACTCCTGATTTCAGCCTCTCCAGGGCTAAGACTACAGGTATATGCCACGAGGCCTGTAAAAAAATTTTTTTTTTTTTTTTTTGTACAAGGTCACAGGGTTTCCCTGTGTAAATCGAACTCATAATGATACTACTATTTTCAGCCTCCCAAACACTGGGATTGTAGATGCAGGTCACCACACCCAGTCTCATTCTCCATCTCGGTGTGCCCTTTGGGTAGGGCTAGCACCACCCTCCAGGGACAGAAGGCCCAGTAGCTTTTCCTGCTTGAGCAAGCACTTCAGTTCACTCAGCTATCTGGCTGGCCCTGTAAAACCTGTTTGCAAAGCACCATTCATACAGTGAGAATTTATTGGGGTGCAAATGAAATTTTATATTTAAGTTATTTATTTATGTGAAGCAAAATTTGTTCCTTACTTATACCACCTGTTCTGTTGATGATTCTAAAATTTTAATGTAACTAGCATTTTATAATTATCATTTTATGATTAGTCATATAATTTATATTTATCAAAGTTGAATGTGAACTAAAGCAATGTTAGCACATACATGTAACTAAAATGATCATTGTATTTTGAATATATGCATCAGTAAATAAAACAAAAACTTTCAGTTACTTTATGTATCAGTTTTCATTAACTATTCATAACAACTTACATAGAATGTCATGTAAGATTAAGTAAATTGGGCTAAATTTAATTTGATTTTTCTCCTCAGCATTGAGTAGCTCCTCAATATTTGTTATTTTGGGGAGAAGTACTTAACTATGTATTTGATTTGTATTATATTTTTGTTCTATCTATATATCACCTGGCTCTCTGTCTGTGCAATTTTCTGACTATTTATCATCTGTCTGTCTGTCTGTCTGTCTGTCTGTCTGTCTGTCTGTAGTGTTTGATACAATGTGTCAACTTGGCTGAATGACTCAGTGGCTCGGTTGACTCTTGGTGGTAGCCTCACTCTGGGGTACAATTGGTTCCTTCCTGGAATGTGACCAGGGCCTGCCTAGGAAATGATTGGCTTTCTCCCTAGAGCAGGATCAAGGGCCCATCCTGGGGGCATGATTGGTTCCACCCTAGGGCACAGTGGGCCCACGTCAGAATGACAGCACAAAGAGAGTTTTTAAGGTGCTGAAGGAGTCAACCCTTCACTTCGTTGGAGAAGCTTCAGTCTTCACATTCAGCCTGGACTTCATCATCTGGCTTACAGCCCAGACTCTTTGGCCTCTAGCTTGGATCTTTCCCCATCCGTCGCAGACTCTTCAGCGTCTGCTACAGACACTTTAGTCTTCCATCGCAGACCCATCAGCCGACGGATAGAGACTTACATGGACTGCTACAGTGAAGTCCAGACCACGGGACTGAATCCTTCAGTCCGGGGCATGCAGACATCCTCTGCACACTTTCTCATCTGACTCTGTGGCTGACTATAAGCCAATCTTATAATTCCTTATAGATTGCATATTTTGTGTTTATATCCATTCCTTATATTACATCTGTTCGGTTCCTCTAAGTAAAACCCTGACCAATACAATGTCTATCTATTATTGATTCTTCTATCTAATGCTTTCCTGTTTTTATACTTTAACCTAGGCATTTTGCAACTTTTCTCTGTATTATAATCTCTTCATTTAAGAAAATATACTTTGAAGACAAAAACTATAATGTCATCCATATTGTTCTTTTATATATGAACTCCTAATATATACACAAATCTAAATGAATAGCTTTGATGATTTTGAGGAAAAACTGGAGAAGCACTTACTGTATACAACTTTCTGTCTCTCTGAATATAATGTCATTGCTTGTAGCTTTGTAGATTTCCCAGAGAGCCTCATGCGGTCATGGATGGGAAGTTTCAAAGGTGGTTGTAGGAGGGTGTTCAAATGTAGAGTTAGGATGTGATACTAGAACTAAGGGCACAGATCAAGGTAGCCCCACACTGGGAATGAGAGGCATCCATTAACAGAATTGCATTCCTGAGATGAATCCCATTTAATTGTGATGTATAATCTTCTTTATGAATTGTTGCATCCTTTCTGCTAATATCTTATTATTAAAGATTTTTGTATCCATGTTCATTAGAGAGATTGGCCTGTAATTATCTTTTCTGGTTGGATCATTCACTTGCTTTGGTATTAGATTAATATTTGCCTCCAGGAAGGAGTTTGGGAGAATTGTTTCCCTTCTAATTTGCCTGAAGATTCTCAGCAAAACTGGCATTAGGTCCTCCTCAGTTTCTCATAGAATTCAGCTGTGAATCCATCAGGACCTGTGCTTAATTGGTTGACAGGCTTTTAATTACATTTTCAATTTCATTGGTTGATACTGGGTTCTTGAGAATTTTTACATCTTCTTGATTTAGCTTTGGTAGTTCTTATGTTTCTAAGAATCAGTCCATTTCCTCTCCATTTCTGCTCTGCGAGACCCTATACATTTCTATAGGGTCTGTAGTGATTTCTCCTTTTTTACTCCTCATTGCATAGATTCGAATATTTACTTTCCTTTTACCAATTACGTTGGCTAGGCATTTGTTCTTTCAAAGAATCAGCTTTTGTGTTTGTTAATTCTTTGTGCTGTTTTTTAGTCTCCATTACATTTATTTTTTTCTGTGAACCTTATAATTTCCTGCCTTTTTTGGGCTTTGAACTAGACTTGGTCTTCTTTTTCTAGGAGTTTGAGATGCAACACAACTATATTTATTTGGGTACATTCAGTTTTCCTGATGTGAAAATTTATCACTATAAATTTCCCTGTTGAGGCAGTTTTCATTGCATCCCACAGGTTCCAGTAGATTGTAGTTGCATTTTCATTAGATTGTAAATATTGTTTAAGTTTCTTAAATTTCATGCATGACCCACTGATTGTTCAGGAAGATATTATTTACTTTATTTGTTTTTGCTGTTTGTTTTGTTAATAATTTCTGGTTACATTGCACCACAGACAGATAATATGCATGGGATAATTTTGATCCTTTTGTATTTACTTAAGCATGTTCTATGTGCTAGCATATGATGTATATTGGAGAACTTCCCATGTACAGATAAGAAAAATGTGTATTATGATGATGTTGGATAGAATACTCTGCAGCGTTCTACTATGTCCATTTCTTCAGAAATTCCATTTAGTTCTGCTATTCCTTTGTCCATTTTTGGAATGTTCTATTGCTTTTTGTCAATGGGATGTGAAAGTTCCCCAACACAATTACATTACTGCTCATTAGATTTTTCATGAAAGTTAAAATTTGTCTTTTTTAGTTGGTTGCTACTACATTGGGTGCATATGTATTTATAATTGCTATCTCTTCCTCTTGCAGTTTTCCCCTAACAAATACGTAGTGATCTTCTTTGTCTGTTTTAACCAGACAAATTTAGTCTGAAGTCGACATTGACAGCAGTGAGAATGGTTTCCTCTGTTTTCTTTCTGGGTTCCTATCACATGGAGTATAGTTTTTCATGATTTGATATTCAGTTCATTAATTTCTTTTTGAGTTAAATGTGTGTATTGTAGGCACCATATTGTTGTATTTTGTGTCTTTAACCACTCTGTCCATCAGCTTCTTTCGATAGGTGAATTGAGGCCGTTTATGTTGGCAGTGATAGCTGATGTGTATTAGTTCATCTCTGTCATTTTTCTCTACGGTAGGATCTGCACATTTCCTTTTCACTTAATTGCCTGCTCTACTTGGTTGTTCTCTTTTGTTGCTGTTACAGTTATGACAATCTTTTTCTCTTTCTAAAATATCTTTCAGGGGCTGGGGAGATAGCTCAGAGATCTAAGCACATGTCTGGCAAGCACAAGATCCTGGAGTTCAGTCCCTGCTACCTCATGCCACGCCAGTTCCAAAACCATGGGTGCACCATGCTGGTCACTCACTGAATAGTAATGCTCTATACCAAACAAACAAATGAAGGAACAAACCAACCAACCAACAAATAAATAAATAAATAGCTTTCATACTCTTTGTAGGTTTGGTTTAGAAATCATGAATTTCTTCAGTTGTTCTTTGTCTTTGAAGTGTTTAATCTCTCCTTTAAATTTTACTGATATTTTGCAAGATGCATCAATCTGGGTTGGAAGTTGTTTTCTTTCAGGACCTCAAGTATCTTACTTCAAGCTCTTTTTTTTTTTTTTTTTTTGGTCTTTTTGAGACAGGGTTTCACTATGCAGTTGAGGCTGGCCTTGAGCTCACTTTTGTAGCCCAAGCTGGTCTCGAACTTGCACCGATCCTCCTGCTTCAGCCTCCCGAGTGCTGGGACTACAGGTGTGCGCCACCACGCCTGGCTTCAAGCTCTTTTTTATGTGGAGTTTTGTGTTGAGAAGTGGTTGTGATTCTGATGAGCCTGACATTTAGCCTCCCAGGTCTCTCTGACAGACTTCAAGTGAACCAGTCCAGCAAACTTTGTTTGCAAATCTGGTGGATGCGGCTATATCTCCGATGTCTCCCAGACAGTTGTCAGGGGCTACCTTTGAAATAGTAATGAAAGCAATGTATTCAGTTGTTAAAGGTCACAATTATCAAATGAGTTATAGGAATATCTCCAGGCATAATAGGACTATCATATAATTGGATATATGTATTTTTAGTGTTATTTACGGATAAACTTAGCTTGAAATTTATGTGGTAAAATAGAACAACTAAAAAAAATCTTATTTTGTCAGGAATGTAAAATTATGTCACATGGAATGCTCAAAATCATAGAAAAAAAAAAGAAAATAAATAAATAAGTTAAACTTACAACCATGGTAGGATTTTTTTTTCTTAAAAAACAAAAGTTTATTAAAAATTTTGTAGTTGAAAAATCTGGAGTTCCACGTTTAAAAGAGGAGGATGAGGGGGCTGTGAATGTTTTCACTGTAGTGAACGAATAGATGAAAATAATTAAAACTAAAGAAACATTTAGAATATCTAGACATTATCTGAATGAAATTCAGGAATATAAATAAATAAATAAATATATAAATATATAAATAAATAAAGGGATATTCAAGAAAAGCTGCTAAATTCAATCAAAAGTGTAGCACAATGCCCTCCCCTGTCCTTCCCCCATCCCGTTTCCATGGCAGATCTACTTCAGGTGAGCGTCACACCCAAGGCATAGTTCCCTCTACCTGGAGTTCAGGATCCAGGCAGGAGGTATCTCACCAAAGTAGAGAACACAGCAGTGCTTCTAAAGCCGAATGACCAGCCTGGCAGCCAGGCGCAACTGTCATTCTTCACAGCCCTTATGCATGGAGCAGGATATTCACCCCTGGAGAGAATGCAGAGCATTTCTGGAGCCCAATGGCTCCGTGCCCAGTGCACTCAGCATGTGGAGGTAAGACTAAGTGAGTGACACAACCACTGCAGCCCAGTGCTCCCATTTCCCAGAGATGCTTCTTGAGAGGAAGCAGATCACATGCACAGACAGATTCAGAGCTTTTCTCAGAGGCGCTGGCTGCATTTTGAACAAAATTAAAAGTACAAAGGGAGGACAATAATGTAACATGGAAAAAAGAAAGCACAATGTGAGTCACAGCAAGAGCATTACAACAGTTACTTGAATATTGGTAATGGGAATGGAGTGGTGCTGACATAAGGTTAAGAATAATGCCGGCTGGCTCAAGAGCTCAGCAGATTAAAGCATCTGCTTAGGCTAGGTCAGGGACCAGAGTGCAAACTCCTGCATACCACACAGGCTCCATCTCCACCCCCAGGGGGCACACTGAGACAGTGACTGAGACTGGGTGTGGTGGTGCATGCCTATAATCCCAGCACTTGCCTGAAAACAGGAGTATCGCTACAAGTCCAGGCTGTGTAGTGAGACCCTGCAGACCCTGTACTAAACATATAAAAGACAATAATGTTAATAAAAGAAACTACAACTCTACTTGCACTTCTTGCTTTTTGAGCTTCATTAATAGATCAGCAGTTAGCCGGGCGTGGTGATGCACGCCTGTAATCCCAGCACTCGGGAGTCTGAGACAGGAGGATCGATGTGAGTTCGACACCAGCCTGGACTACCAAAGTGAGCTCAAGGCCAGCGTGAACTGCACCTTGAGACCCTGTCTCAAAAAGATTAAAAAAAAAAAAAAAAGAAAAGAAAAGAAAAAAAAAATGTACTTGATAGGCTGGGTGATAGTGTTCTGGGTGTACATTGTTCTCCAAGTTTATTTTGATGTACATCTCAATCACATAAATCTTTCTGCTCACCAATCACGATTTACCACAGTGGTAAATGCATTAAAATTAGAAATGTGCTAATATTTAAATAGAAGAATGGAAAAATTCCATACAGAATATGCTAATTGAAAAGTTAATATATTCAAATATTTAATAATCACACAGTAACTTAGTACACGTTAGTTACTAACACTCAAAAAAGGCTCATTTTTGCTATAACTGTTAAATAGTTATCATAACAAATAAGCCAGGCATTAATTATAGAAACTGTTTTATAAAATGCATACTCTGTGTACTTAGGGATATTTTGGAGGATGTATCCAAATTCTTAGACTATCCTATGTCACTTGAACCCTGAGCGCCTTTAGTCCCAGCTCTGAGGAGGCTGTAAACAAGTGGATCCACTAGACGTCCGATGTAGTAGTGAGACCCTGAACATCCTGTACACACTTCTCTCCAAAAAGAAAAATTATTTCAGCAGTGAGAAAGGACAAATATGTTTATGATATGCGTCCACATTAATAATGGAGCACACAGTCATTTGAAAGGTGAGATCTGAACGCACACATTTCAAAGAAAAATGTAGTTTCGGAACAGACAGATAGCTGAACCTAACAACGATTCTATTAGTCAACATTTGTTGAGTACTGACATTACAGTGAATATTTTTTGTAAGCCAACTATGTCCTCAATCCTGCTCGTCCTTACTTCTGCCCCTAAAGCCCACACTCCAGCACATACACTCTCTCAGACACACACAGACCCACAGAGAGCAAAAGGAGCCTTTACAAAGGAAAAGATTCAAGAACTTTCTCAAGGACACAAGGCCAGGAACTGTCGTGCTGCACTAAGTCAGGCAGTGCAGTGCTGGACACCTTCAGAATTTCAGCCCTACCATGGCTCTGCATGGATTGAGAAAGCAGATGATTCAATTTCTTTCCTTTAAATGAAGCAGCAAATGTATGTCTCTTGTGTCCAAGGACCCTCTCATTACTATGAGAGCAAAAATGGCCCTTCCACAATGGCTGCATATCAATAAGACAAAGCTTTTATTTTATTTTATTTTATTTTTAAAGAATTTTATTTATTTTATTTATTCTTGTTTCAGAATCTTTATTTGTTTATTCACTCATTTTTATGGCCGGCTCAGCCCATCCTGAGGGCAGGGCTGGCGCAGCATGTGGTGCCGGGGATCGAACCGCGGTCCCTGAAGCCACCCAAGCTTTCCCAAGCAGGCGCTTTAGACCACTGAGCCATCCTGCCAGGCCCCAAGACAAAGCTTTTAGAGTCCAAGGAGAAATGTCTTTTGTTTGTTGATGATGAAAAGTCTGAAGTGAATCAGAGAGAAATATTTCACATAGATGGAGCTGCAATTTTTGGTTCTAATATATCACATGTAATACAATTTACTTCGAGTTTTGTAATATTTATTCTTGTCTGTGAGTATAAGGGAAACAGCATTTGTCTAGGAGCACTATACAATTCGTAGCTGAACTGCCACCTGCCCTACAAAAAAAAAAAAAAAAATTTCAAGGAAGTGCTTCATAATTCAGTTAGATGGGCTTTTAGAGAATGCTTTTGTGTAACGTTTAAGGAGTGTTTGGTCTAAGAACAAGGATTTTTTCCTTTGACCACAAAAGCACTATGTAAGTAGAGACATGCTTTTACAAGGATCAATATTGAATTAAAACATTATTTCACTTTCTGAAGTCTTCGGGTTTTCATTTTTCCCTAATTTGGCAAACCTACCTAACTACATAATTAGATGTATGTGGTAATGCATTATTGACATGTTACTCAATAAAACCCTTAATAGAATTTTGTTTCCATCATAACATTGTAGAGCAGTGCTCTATCTATTTTTCTAATGTTATTTGTTTATTTATTTATTTATTTATTTATTTATGTGCTACCAGGTCTTGTTATGCAGCTTGGACTCTTAGTGATCCTCCTGTCTTAGCCTCCCCAGCATTGGGATTACAGTTGTATGCCTCCATGACCATTCTAGGTGGCTGACATGGTCACCCAGCATCCAGTACTGGGGATCGAACCCAGATACTTTAACCTGCCAGGCAGACACTTAGACCACTGAGCTATCTCCCCAGACCCTCTACTTATTTAATAAAATGTAAAACCTACCAAAAAAATTGGTGAGTTCACCAAATTTCCTGGGTTGTAGTCGCCCCTGTATGACAGGCTGGCTCCATGCTGGGTAGTTGTGGAATGGTGCGCTCTCCAGCAAGCTTCAATTATGTTCAGGAAGGAAAATGGCATTTCTCAAGTGCAGGAGAATGTGGCACTTTGTCTGAAGGCAGGGCTGAGCTGAGTCCCTCTCTTACCTCACAAGACCCTCAATTTTCCTGAGAGGACTCCCCCTTTTGGCAAGACCTCTTATAGTTCTCAGGTTCATGTTGAAAACTGGCCACCTTCTTACTGGCTAGGAGCAGGACTGAGGTAGAGACACTGTCACCCTGCAGCAGTCAGCACCTTCCCTGGCCGGGGCACATTGTGACACATTGGAAATAGACACTGCTGTTCAACAGAGAAAATGCAGCTTGGCCTGGTGGCATGGGTTCAGGGCATAGAGGCACATACCTGTAATGCCTGCACTAGAGAGACAGAGGAAAGAAGAGCCTTGTGAGCTGGAAGCCAGCCTGAGCTATAAAGTGAACTTGAGGCCAGCCTGAAGTGTAAACTGAGAGTCTATCTCAAGCAAGAAATGATAAATTAAAAAAGAAGAAAAAAGAGAGAGCGTGTGTGTGTGTGTGTGTGTGTGTGTGTGTGTGTGAGAGAGAGAGAGAGAGAGAGAGAGAGAGAGAGAGAGAGAGAAGAGGAATGGAAAGTCAGGAGAAATCCAACTGATATCCAAAGCAAAATTAATAACCTTCCTTCTCTAGTTTTTATAGCAGACTATCAAACAATGTATTTCACACAGCTGGTGGTTAATGCTTCCGTGATGCTCTGAGCAAACCTACAGAATTTACTTACGCACTTCATGTGCCTTTCACTTGCCCTCAGATTCAGCTTTGAGCACAATGTATAAAAGAAGATTTGTATAATCATTTTCATAGCAAAACTGTGAGGCCCAAACACATTAGGCCTTTATTCACATAAACTAGTGAAATATCCAGAGTTCAAGCAATAATCTAGTACCATATCTGAATTAAAATTCACACCACTAAGATAAATAATATCAATCTTTCATAATGATTATTAAGTTATACACAAGTTTTGCCAAACTATGTTAATTTTTCCTGGAAAGGTTTTTAATAACATATTATAAATTTTTTGGCAAGCAGAGAGTGAAAGGATCTATAATTGCAAGTGTTTTAGAAATACTTGCATAATTAATTCATTTAGTAAATTGTATCTTCTAGTTGGACAGCTTTCATACCTAAAAAATTTATGTTCTACATAAATTTATGTTGCAAGTTTGCTGTAAGCAGTTCTACTTATCAGCAAAGGAAAATACATTACAATGCATCATAAATAAACCACATATATTCGAATGATTTGAAAAAAATACCAGAATCATTTTCAGTTTATTCATTTCAAAATTTCATATTCTCGGTTACAATTTTCAAGGTGCAGGGCATACCTCAAAACTGAAATGTTTGCTAAGCTACTTGGCCAGCCCTGGAAAATTCCTTAAATTATCTTTATAAAATTTCCCATCCAAATGGAAATTGTCTTTAATAAGAATTTTTCAATTTTGTTTAAGAATAATTTAAAGATTTTATTTTCTAAACCAAGATATAAAATGCAAAAAAAAAATCCTATTTGGTGGTTTTGTTATTTTATTGAATTATTAATCACTTAATAATTTCAGGGGATGCTTCCATGTTCTTTATTTCTGATATTATTTATTCACTTTTAGCTTGTTGTATTGTCCACTGCATTTACAACAAACTGAAAGTTAAGATGTCTTGATTCTTGATTATTTTTTGGTTGATGTTAGAAAGACATTATTAAATGATGTGGGAGACCTTGCCCAGTTGAAATCTATTTCTCATATTGCTTCCTCAGAGAAGATTGAGAAATAATATTTCTTCAGGTCAAGATGTTTTTACAGACAATATAAAAGAGCAAAAGCTCTGCAAGGACACTTCATGAGCTCTTAGTTTCAGAATCACATTTTATGGGAGAAAATACTAGGGAAAGCTAATAGAAGTTAAGAGAGTATTTGAGATTCCTTCTGTGTTGCTCTTGTTGCTGTTCTCTCTCTTTTGTCTTAAAGAGAAAAAGAAAACTAAATTTCAGAAGAACACAATAGGAAATTAACAGTAGCTAATACATCGCATATTGCTACTTTTAAATTACTTACTCAGAGTATAAGATATTGGCATTTAATTATCCAAAAAGTATTAGCATTAACGCAAACTTTTCTTCTAAGACTATTCTGTGCTCTTATTCTCCCTGTTGTATGATATGTGTCAGACTATTTAACATACCTTGAGGCAAGACTTTCTACTGATATTTGGGAGTATGTTTGTTATTATTTTCTCTTTTTTTTTTTTTTTTTTTTTTTTTTTTTTTTTTTTTTTTTTTTTTTTTTTTTTTTTTTTTTTTTTTTTTTTTTTTGTGGGACCAGGGTTCAAACTCACGACCTTGCACTTGCCCAGCAGGCACTTGTGCCTCGGAGCTATCTCCCCAGCCCCGGTTTGCTATTATTTAAGGAGTGGATAGTAAATGCAATATTTTCTCTATCTTGAGGCTGAAGGGGAATATTATAAAAGCAATTTTTAAAGTCATTAATAGTTAAAAACCAGCCCCTGAGAATTATACTAGGTTGTGGCAGGTCAGGTTGTAACAGACCCATTGGCTGACTAACAGCATTATTTCTTTTTTAAAATCTGTAATTAATCTCTATTTTCTTGACTTCTTTTTTATGACAAATACTGGCGAATTCTAGGGACTTGTTGAACTTTCCATTCTGTTCTCTTTTAATAACTTTCAAGCTATTTTTTTAAAGAGCTGAAAACTTCTCTTTAGTCAGAGGCCATTGCTCCAAATAGGCTGTTTTATTAACCACTTAAGGGGGAGGGCGAAGCTCCAAGCAATGGCCATTACACTAAATTTGAATTTACTTTTTTTTTTTTTCCCTCAAAATTGGTGTCCTCTTTAACGTATGTCTTTAGAGTACCATGGTTTTTATTTTTTTAATTTTAATTTTTTATTACTTTTAATAAGAGGTAACACTATGAGAGTTTCAAAACATGTTAGTAGCACATTTGCAATAGTTGAGACACTGCATATTGTTGTCCTCATGAAAGTTATACAGAGCACAGGGTGTATACGTGACAAATTTTCTAATCAATATTGATTCCGAAGGGGGGCGGGGAGAAAAGAAAGGAAAAAAGAAAAAAAAAGAGAAGAAAACGTTTTCCTCTCTTTGAACTAAGAGGAAGTACTTATATGCATAATCCAATGTTTCATAATTGCAGTGGGTTACCGGGGAAACTGGAAATGTTGAAGACTGTTGATTTAAGTCTTTTATAGCTCATTGTACTAATCTAGCTCTAAGTTTTATGCCTCGTAATTAAGCTTTTCTGCTGGGTGATCAAGTGTAAGCTAAAGCAAGACCTATCTAACAAAACTTTCATCATTTGTACTTTCCAGGGTCAAATCTCCTCAGGACTAACTTTGGAACCATATGCAGTGCTTTGTAGAACTGTTGTCAGTGTCAGCCATTGGGACGAGTCACGGCCAATACTTGACCAGTTTGCTCTCTGTGAAAGTCTGAGAGAACATTTTCTCCCCAGCTGACTCTCCCTAGGCACACTATACTTCACTTATCCCTTTCCTCTGAGGTCCCATAATCTCCTTGACCAGAAAATATGGGAAACCCCTGAGTTATAGGATGTTACAGCACAGGTTCTAGCAAGGGTCTTTCTCTCCTGGGTAGTAGCAGGGATCTGTAAGGTAGCCCCCCACTGGGAAAGTAGATCCTGCCACCACAGGTTTATATCACTGTCTGCCACATAAGGTTGAAAATTCTCTTACTGGCAAAGATGTCTTTGTACAATTAAGAGTAATAGATAGTGATTATAAAGGAGAATTCTTGTGATGATGTCTACCTCCATACCCTTTTAGATAGTAAACAAACAGAGGATTGCTCAGTTACTGTTCCTGCCTTATATAAAAGGCAACAGCATGCCAAAGGGGGGGGGGAAGATTTAAAAGCATGGATTTTTCAGTATAGTGGCAAACACTTCTGGTACAAAGATTCCAGTTATCTATAACTGTTCAAGGCCTGATTTTTCAAGGACTAGCAGATACTGTCACGGATGTTACTATTATATCCTTTAAGAATTGTCCTTGTGATTGGCCTAAGATACCAGTTTCTGTGACATTTTCAGGAATTGTCTTCTCAATATTATTCTGTGCTCTTATTCTTCCTGTTTAGTCTATAATCCTTCTTTTCACTATGACCCCCCCAATCTCTTTCTCAGGAGGCATATATTTGCCAGTTTTCTCAATAATTAAATATTAAAATTTTTATGACTATTTGAATTTATGTTATGTATATGTATATATTTAAATAAGTTGTTATTAACCATTGAATACAAAATGACATAAATTATCTAATCATATAATATATGATAGTAATAGAACAATTGGCACAACTTTCTTGACAATTATTCCTTGTAATCCAAAACACATATTTGGAAAAGGGGTCTTATATACATACAAGCACATAGAATGTATTTCACTACAATAGCCAAACATATCATATTAGAAACAGAATATGATGGAAAGACATTTATGAGCACAACATGTAGACATACCTCATTTTACAAAAAGTACGATGTACATTATTTTGTTTTAATGCTTCAATGCCATTTACATAATCATTCTCTGCTGATGTCTGTTTTTGAGACTTGGTAACACAGTTTCTTTGTATGGCACTGTAAACAATGCTACAATAGCAGGCACACACCTCTCTCGCCTGCACTCTTATCAACAGGCATGACTAAACATACTTAATCAAAATGTATTAATGTATAAAAGCAAAACTCCACTGTGGTTTTCAGAATTTGCATGCATTTTAGAATTTGCATAAAGTTAATGATTTTTCCCATCAGGTTTAATTTTCCCATATGTTTTATAAACTCTTCTATAGCATTTTTTGTGTATATTTGTATAAGGAAGAAGTTTTAAATTTTAAAAATATTTTTAATTGGACTTTCCTTTTTATTTTACTTGATTTGAAGTTTTTACAAATTAAAACTTGGCCTTTTGTATCAGTTTCAGTTGCTTTCTTAGGTTTATTATTCATATTAATAACTTAGCTTTTATAAATTTGTTACAGTAGTAGTTGCTTAAACTGATTTATTCCTTTTGGATTTATTGTTCAGGTACTAGAAACCTTATTTAACGAATGTTATATTAGGTCAGGCATAGTGATGGCCACCACTAGGAAACAGCTCTGATTAGAATTTAAAATAAATCAGTTGTCTTCTCATGCTTACTTGTGAATCTGTTCAAGGCTTAGCAGCCTTGTCTGGAGATGGGCAACAGATTTGTCATCACCTCTATGCATCACTGGCTCTGGCTGAGGCTGCAGTGGTCCACAATGCTGTTATACCTCAAAGGACAAGCAAGGTCACTGCTGAGAATGCCTGGCTCCAACTCCAACTGAGTGGATAAATCCTATAGCCAGAGGCATCTAACTCAAGGCCTGGGAATCTTCCTGGAGATAATATAGTTCTCCTAAAATAGTAAAACTTATGACTCGGAGAAGTCCTTGAACTGACTCCCAGGATCCTGCTTAGCTCCTAGGCTTTCCTCAGTATCTTTCTCTTTCAAAAACCAAAGTAGTACTAATCACCCGCAGTCATTCTTTTGCTCAGCTCCCAGAGAATCTCCAATTCTTCTAGAGAGTTTTTAACATCTTGGAGCCCTAAAATTGTATTATTTATCTCTTTTATTTAATCCTTCAAAGCCCACTCCCTTGGGAGCTTGGAGGTCTAGGAAGTTTGTTATAGCATAAAGTCTTATAAATTGTGCTATGTGAAAAATGTCTCTTTGTCTCTGCCTTGCTGCACACTGCACAGATAGCAGATCTCCATCCGCATAACCGTTGTTTCTCTGAGACAACACAGTAAAGTTGGGCTGGACTGGTACCTGGTCTCCACAGCCACATCCAATTTTGGCAAAGTCTTTTTAGTCACAGCCAATGACCCCTATACTGATGCCAGTTATGTGTTCTGTGTGTCCCAGTATGACTATGCCCATGACAAGTTCAAGGATTCAATGACACAGTCAAGCCATAAAGAGCAAGGTTGTTATCAAGAAAGAGTTAATTCCCATCTTTCAGAAGCAACACCCTTTGCTACGTTACATTGAATAATCCTGTTGCTAAATGTATTTAGGAGTCCACCAGTGTCTTCCACATTATGGAGAATGATAGGGCTCACTAGAGAGCCGGAAGTCAAACATCTGCATGACTACCTTTTCCACTGAGGCCTTTATGTCTGTGGTAAGTACGAGCAATTAGAAGGCAACTCTCCCGGATCATCAGATGATCAGTACCTGATGCCTCGCCTCCTGTACCCCTGTCTGGCTCACTTCAGCGTCCGAATTCACTCATGACAACTTTGGCATAGTGGCAAGACCCACAGGTGATGTTATTAAAACTACCCCAAAGATAGTGGATGGTGCAGCTGGTAAACTGGCATGACCCTGTGTGGAATTATGCGCAACATCGTGCTTACATTGCTTAAGGTCGACAAGCTCACCCTTGAGCTACACGGGAGGATAAAGTGACCTTTCTGGTACCCACTCCCAGCGTCACTGATAGATGTGCCTTGCCATTTACAGGAAGCTATCAAATACGATGAAATGGAGCAGGTGGTGAAGCAGGCACCAGCGGGGTCTCTTAAAGCACACCCTGGTCTGTACTGAGGACTGCATTGCCCACTTTGACAGCGACATCCACTCTTCTAGCCTCCGACACACCTCTCAGTGTCTACTTGGACGAGCTCATATTTTGGTATTAAGAGTGAATTTGACTAAAGCCAAGGAAGGAGATGCTTCAAGTAAGCGTCTTAATGAGTAAGGGCCTCTCACCCATCAGTCTACGCAAGAACATGAGAGCAGAGAGCCCCTCCGCTGGTTCTGGGAGTCTCCCAATATTCTGAGAACCTGGTACCCTTAGTTCATATTGCAGACCTCTGAAGGAAAGAGAACCTGAGGAAGCCTCCTTTATTAAGTTCCTTCAATAGAGTGTATAGCACACAACCAAGCAAAAAAAGAATAAAAAAATAACTTTAGTTTGTTTATCTTAAGAAAACTCTGTACTCTTACAGAAATGGAGATTTCAAAATCTTTTCATTATCATCAATGTATGTCCAAGTGAAGAAGTATAGATTTCTACATTCTCTATAGATAGAAGAGCTTTTAGTCTTATGCAAGGTTCAGTTATAATGTTTTGCTCTTTATATTTATATGCCTTGAGATAATCATCTGGCACATTGGTACAAAGTGAAATTCAGGAATAAAGTATTCCAGTAAGTATTGATGAGCCAGTTTTTTCACTGTAATTAAATTGTGCTTAACATTTCAATTGTTTTCTTTAAAATGAAATCGTGGGGCTAGGGAGATAGCTCTGAGGCACAAGTGCCTGCCTGGCAAGTGCAAGGTCGTGAGTTTGAACCCCCGTCCCGCAAAAATAAAATAAAATAAAATAAAATGAAATCGTTTAAAATTTTCTTTTTCTCAAAGCTGCACCCAGTATTTAAGATGACATTTTAAAAGCACTTATGTTGTTTTAAATGTCATTCTTCATTCTGAATTCTAATCCTCACTTACATTAAAAAGACAAGAAAGAAAGAGGGAGGGGAGGGAGAGAGCTAGAGACATAGAAAAGGGGTCAAAGCTGTTGGAAGAGAGAGAGAGAGAGAGAGAGAGAGAGAGAGAGAGAGAGAGAGAGAGAGACAGAGACAGAGAGAGAGAGAGAAGCTTTTGGGATCAGTGCTATACATTAACTGTAAATATTTGTAAAATTGAATGATACCCTATTAGTGTAGACTGGCCATAAAATCAGATACAATTTCATTTCAATGTTTATCCTATGGAATATCAGCATCTAAAACAACTTATTTAATTCTTATCAGTTTACTTTCTAAGAATAACTTATCGTGAATTAATTAAAACTTCAGGGTTGGAGAGATTCCTCAGTGGTCTAAGTGCCTGCCTGGCATGTTCAAGGGCATGGGTTTGATTCCTACTGCTGCATGTCATGCAACCCTGCTCCGTGCCAGCCACTGAAACTGGAGGCTGAGCCAAGAGGATCACGGTGAGTCCAAGTTGGGTAGCAAGACCTTGTATCAAATAAATAAATAAACAAAATGACAATGACAAGACTTCATTATCTCCAAGATATAGCAAATGAACCAGAGAGGTTTGTAAAAGCAAGCAAACAAACAAAAATACTCATGGTCACTTTGCATGGTAGGATTTTAAGGAATTTGTACCAACAGTGGCAGGCCACAAATAGATTTGTTTATTTTTAGAAGTTGAAAAATTGTTCACTTTTAAAAACCTTTTCCTTCTTCTCCCTGGATGCTAGATTAACACTCACGTTTTAAAAAACGGGAAGCGTCTGTTCCCACGTCTTCACCTGGAGGTTGCTGTTATTCACCTGTGGATCAATGTGAGTGCCAGCCCAAATAAATGATGCTGCCGAGCTGTTTCATTTCCCTTGATACTTGAACTACAATGCCGTATTTGGGCTAGAAGCTCATAAATCTTTGAGGCTGCGTGTAGAGAGATGCCTAAGTGCTTTCTGTTCTGGTAGCATTCAAGATGAGATCTGAAGCTCTCCTACCGCAGAACCAGGACTTACCTGCTGTTGATACTATTGTAAATGACAGTCGGCTGGTGATCCAATCAATAATTCAAGTTTTCTTCCCAGGACTGAAGTAACCATGATGGAAGGAATATCCAAAGCCATACATCTGACGTCTAGATAAAAAAGACTCGGCATTTCGGAATAGCTGGTACATCCAAACTGAAATATTCTACTCTCAGTCTCTCCCATGTTCATTAATGATTTAAAGACTTCTCCAGTCTCGCAGCAGCATATTTTTCCATTATTTATTTCCACCAAGTTAGGGATAATTAACTCAGCCTTCTCTGCTCCAGGTGATGATTGAACAGCAATATTTTATGGGATGCTGTGGAGCATCCTGATTTTGGCATCCTATAAATTCCTCACCGGACCGGAACGTGGCAGTTACGACTGTAGAGCACATCATCAACTATTTGACCAATATATTAGTATCTTATCAGCTAACAGCCATTTATTTATTATTCATAGCTTTCCTCTGCCCAAACTTGGTTGCAGGTAAATTAGGGGTCCCTGAAGGATAAATTGTAGAGTTCTAAGAAATGAATGAATGTAATAACTAATAAAATTACTTATATGAAGCTATTGCTGCCTACTCACAATGAAAGAAAAGCAACGTCACGATGTAGTAATTTTATGTTTACATTTGTATTGCTAAAAGATGATCAAAATTTAATCAAATCAGTATTTGATGTGTTCAGTTTTTAATATCGCAAAGGCTTTCCTAAGGTCACAAAGCTTTGATAAGAGCATGCGAAGTATCCAAACTTCATTTGCTGTTATCCAATTACTGCCAGTTATACCCTAAGTAAGTCTTAAGGTCATCCCTCATTTCTTGTGAAGGACATCTGTTGCTATATGCGGTGCTAATGGAAAACTTATGAACAATTACAGTTTTTTGGAAAATAATAACATCATTCAATTAATTATAACTTAACTACAATTGTGAAAATACCTCATAATAAAAAAATAAAATTTAATAGTGTCTTAGACGATCTGTAAATATTTGGTAAAGAAGGCATTTATATTTTAGTAAAACATAACATTGATAATTAGAAAAATGAAAGTCTAGATTCTGTTAAATATTTTGGTATACTGTTCTTACTAAGTCAAATATTACTGTTAAAATATGACTATACTTGTAAATGAATTACAAGAATTTCCAGACCATGAGTAGTTGAAGCAGTATTTTATTGTATTGTTTTGGAAAAGTATTTTATTATAGTAGGTAACACTGTTGTAGTTCATAAACTTCTACTGAAATGCAATCTGTGTATACAGAAGAACAAATATTTTTAGTATCTCGTCAAACTAAAGCAAAGAAGTTCATATCAATATCATAGGTATTTTGGGAAAGAAGTGAACAATACTAGCGCATAAATATCTGTGTCCAATCTCTGGTACACTGACAGTGGCCAACCATTCCTTGAATAACTTGCACAAAGTAGTTGGGCTTTCTCCCACTTTATGTAAGCATGTAGAATTAGACACATGTTTTTTCTTTGATAGTTTGATTCAGCATCATGATTGTGAGATTCTGCCATGCTGTTGCATGCTATGTACGTTCTTTCTCACCCACGTAAACATACATACATGGGAACTGCCTGTATCATTGGGATTAGTGTTTACTAGTTGACCTGCATATTTTGTAGTCATCTAAATGATAAAATATGAATTTGAGATTAATTGTCCCATGGCAGGCCACATAGCTCTGCAGATTAAAGCACCTGCAAGCAGAAACAGGGGCCTGGGGTTCAATCCCTGAGCCTGCTGTGCTGGCCCAGGTCCTGCAGCATGCTGAGATAGCAACTGAGACTGGGTGCCATGGTGCACGCCTGTAATCCCAGATCTTGGGAGGCTGTCAACAGGCGGATCACTATGAGTCTGATCTAGCAGTGAGGCCCTGAATACTCTATAGACCCTACCCTAAGCGTGCGCGCGCACACACACACACACACACACACACACACACACACATACACGCACACAAAGATTATTGTTTCATTTCCTCCTAAGTGTGAGTAAGCCTGCTTTCTTTAACAGGAAACAAGGACTCTTCTTTTGTGAGAAAGTTTTGTAAACTCTTTAGCTTACTTAAATGATATAAGATATTTATATTATTTACAGTGCAGATATATATTTGTAATATATTTATATACTTATATTGTTCATAACTTATGCTTTGTATTATTTATAATTTAGTCAACTTTTAAAAAATATCGTTTTATTGCCATAAAATACCCGAGCTCTCTTTATCAGACTGAGTCTCACTATGAACTTGGGGCCTCCCTTGCACTCAGGCCTGATGGAGCTCCTCCCCCTTCACGCCCTCAAGTCCTGTCATTACAGGCGCGTTCCACCACACCTGGACTCACTGCCTGACTATTCTTTCAGTTTTGGTACGATATAAACTGGCATAATTTCTCTCACTCTTATTATTTTGATAATTTACGTCTTCTTATTTTCCTGGATCGATCTATGTGGGGGCTTATAATGTTTCTGTGTCTTGTTGGTTAGTTAGTTGGTTGTTTGGCTTTTGAATTCACAGGGAACTAGTCTATGATTTTTCTACTGCTTTTATATTCAATTTATTTAAGTTTTCTACTGATCTTTGTTGTTTCTTTAAACTTTTCCTTTTCTTTGTTCTTTTTCTTCTTGTTTTATTGTTGTTAGCTATTCATTGACAAAAATATAAAAATTTTTGTACAAGAAATTGTGACATCTTCAAGGTTATTTTTATTTTGTTTTTTAATTACAATGTTATCTTTAAGAAGCTCAAAATACTTTATATTTATTTATTGATTGATTGATTGTTTGATTGATCGATTGATTGATTTATTTTGTCTTTTTGAGACAGGGTCTGACTGTGCAGTTCAAGCTGGCCTTGAGATCACTTTTGTAGCCCAGGCTGGTCTTGAACTCGCACCGATCCTCCTGCCTCAGCCTCCCAAGTGCTGGGATTACAGCTGTTCACACCACGCCTGGCTCTCAAAATACTTTTAAATGGTCTCTTAATTTTTGACTTATGTGATATGGAAATATAGCATTCATTTGAAATATTTAGGGAGTATCTACAAAGGTTCTTGAATTGATATTTAACCACTAGTACGAAGCGTAGGTTTTTAATGCTTTAGTATTTTTTAAGCCTTGATTAAGAAGATAAATATAAAGCTGCACATGGTGGCACATCCTTATATTTTTAGCACTGAGGTTATGCTAAGGTGGGAGGCTTGTTAAGAATTCAAGACCAGCCTGGGATACAAAGTGAACTCAGGGCCAGCCTGAACTGCAGCGTGAGACTTTGTCTCAAAAAGAATATATGTATTTCCCATCTATACTTTTGCAGAATTTCCTTTATTAAATTGTGATATCTCTTAATGTTTTGTGAAAGTTGGCAGAGTATCTTGGTTGTTTTAATACTTCTATGTCCTTTATTTCTTATTATGGCATTAAATACTGAGAAAGAAGTTTGAAATAATAATTATTGCTAATTTGTGCACATCTTTTGAATGTTTTATTAGTTTTCCTCAGATAGTTTACATTAGTATAACATGTGCAAGCATTAATATTGGTACGGCTTTCTTTTTAAGATTTATTGATTGATTGATTTGTACAGGGTCTTGCTATGCCGCTTGGACTCATAGCGATCCTCCTGTCTCAGGCTCCCCAGCGCTGAGATGATAGGCATGTGCCACCACTCCCAGTTTGTCTAAGGGTAGAGTGTCACTCTATCAGGTACTGAGCATCTCACCCGGGTCCTTGTGCTTGCCAGGCAGGCATTTAGACTGCCGAGGTATCTCTCCTATCCAACTGTCATGTACTCTTGATGAAATAATCATTTTATCATTGTAAATTAACCTTTGTACTCTTGATTTTATTCATCACCTGACATTTGCAGTTTTCTTGTTAATATTCGTATATAAAATGATCAGTATTTATATTTAATGTTTAATAAATTTAAGTTCCATATATGTTTTACAAACCTGAAAATTTACATTACTTGGATGATTCAGATGATTTACACTTAATGCAGCCAGTTACTGGCTTAAGCAAAAACATGTTAAGGATGCAAAGCTGTGAAAACTAAGAACACTAATAGGACTATATATTAATACAGTTGTTTTGGCTTTTTAAATTTTTAAAATAAATTTATGTATGTATTTATTTGTTTGTTTATTTATTTGAAACAGGGTCTCACTATGCAGCTTAGACTCATAGTGACCTTCCGGTCTCAACCTTTGCAGCACTGGGATTATAGGCGTGCGTCACCAGGCCATCTTGGTGTGCCTGGGGTCCCGGGAAGGCATGGTATGCAGTGCTGGCATAGAACCTGGGTCCTTGAGCTTGCCGGACTTAGGCAGGAAATCAAACCACTGAACTATCTCCTCAGCCTACTATAGTTATTTTGTAAACCCATTTGTCATTATCAAATACTGTTGCATATATGTAAAAAGTGTGATGTAAGATTTTTAGTTTTAGGAATTTTTACTAGAATAACCTAACCACCATAGTATATTTAAAAATATATGTGCATACATGTAGTTTATATATATATATATATATATATATATGTATGTATATATATATATATAGTATATTAAAAACTATAGTATATTAAAAACGATATATATAGTTCATATATGTCATACTATAGTTACATATAGTACTTTTATTTTATTGACAAAACAACAAATGATATCAAATATCATTTTATTCAATTTATTAATTTAAAAATAATTTGTTAAAGTTCTAGGCTTAGTAATATTTATTCCTTACCACTGTCCTTGATCTTTATAGACACGTTATTTTCCCATGCTTCCTTAGAAATACTGTATCTGCCGTACTGCTAACACGTAGACCTGTGTATAGGCATTCCTAGGTAAGTCCTCAGAGGCAAGGCACAGAGGAAGGCTCATGCTTCTGTATACTGGATTTTGTTTCATCCTACTTGAGGGCCCTCAACTTTTGTATACACTTAATGAACAGGCTTTATGAAAACTGGAACAGAAAATATGAGAATGCAATTGAAACATAATTAGAAGCGTGTGAGTGCATGTTTGTGCGTGTGTGTGTGTGTTCACACGTGTGTGTGCATGTGGGGGAGGCAAGTGTGTGTGAATGTGTATTGTACCTGTGTGTACATATGTGTGCGTGTGGGTCACATGTGTGTGCATGTGTGTGCATATCAAGATAAGAAAGGAAGCCCCAGAGCGAAGCAGCAGCTTTTATTCATTCCTACTGCGTGGTTACTAGGATTTCTGCTTTGCTGCATGGAGCTGCAGATGTCTGGTTTTCACGCAGCTAAGGGTTTTAGCCTTGGAGTTCAGCAAGCCAGACTCCTTAGAAGAACTGCAAATAGTTAACGACAACACTATCTCAATGTTAAGCACAGCATACCTATGTCAGATATTCCAAGTCACTATTTCAAGAGTTTTGTTATGCCTGTGCTCCATTATAAAACGAAAATAAATGTTCAATGATAGCAATTATTTTGCTCCCTGCATGGTATTTGAAAGAATACAGAAAAACTGCAATGAGGCAAATATTATCTGCTGAGCACCCATAGGCTATAAAAATGTTATAAAATTACAAACATGATGAATATCATAATATTTAATCCTTTTGCTGATGTGATATGAATCTTCAAGTCTATTTGCAGTTCTAAACCTCTACTCTTCTATGGATGTAAAATTTTAGGAAATTAACATATTTTAAACTTACAGTAGTTGGCATTGCACAGCCTCTTGATATTGTTTTACTTTGCCCTGGGGTGTTCCTCATGAGTTCCAAAGGTTCGTTTGCTAGGAAGATTCACAGGATGCTCCTTATGCAGGGAAACGCCAGGGGCCAGAAGCTGCCTGCGAACATCGGAAGGCTCCTGCAGGGCACCCATCTTACCATCTCCTCCTCTTCCTTTTCTTTTTCTTCCTCCCCTCTGCCCTCTTCTTCCATCCATCATTCTCCTTCTCCTTGGCCTTCTCTTTGGCCTTCATCTTCTCCTTTTTTCTTCACCTTCTTCTGCTAAGTGTTGGATATTACCCACCTAATAATGCATGATAGGCAGAAACCTGGTAGCATGCATTATTTATCTTGACTATGATTTGGTAAAGTAAAAGCTAAATTTCACTACAACTAAGTCATCTAACTCATTTACTATTAATATTTGTTCAAAAAATGCTGTTATGTGATACATGCAAATAAGACATTGAGGAAAAAAAGATAAGAGACACAGTATTATGGACACTTTGATTTTAGATACGTGAATCCTAAGTTGGACTTACAAAAACATAATAAATTCATGTCAATTTAAGCCACTAAATTGGTGTAAGTTGTTACACCTTCTGAAGAGAAAAATATGCACACTAAGCAGTCAATAGCTATAGAATGCATTGTACAGAAACCCAACTAAGGGCAAATTACAGGATCTATCTATAGCTAAATGGTCCACAAAGGAAAATTATGATTTGAAAGTGTAGCACCAGAAATAAAAAAGGGCAATATATAAAACAGTATGGAGAAGCTAGAACAGGATCTTAAATCTAAATTCTTCTTTAACACATTACATAGCATTCAAATTATTGAATATAAATATAATTGCTCCTTGTTTGATTTTTTAAATATTTTGTAGCTTATGTCATGTTTGTGAATTCAGCAAATTATTCACTCTCTGTAAGTTTCAACTGTCTCATGTATGCAATGGTCAGACAATGCTCTTTCACTAAGGTTGCAATAATGAGGGCTAAATATGCCAAGTCAACATGTAATGTGTTCCCTAACACACCCCTAAAATATACTGATACTTCGAATACGATTTTCGCACTATGTTCAATAAATAATGGTTTGTAAAGTATCGTTAGTTCTAGAAACTATTAATGAGAAATATATCTTTGCTTTAAAAACTAGTGTCTTTGTTATTAATCTTCTTAAATGCATAACTTTTAAAAGGATGAAGTAAATTTTACCACAGACTCATCATAGTACAAGTTCAGAAATAATTTTAAAAAGAGCTTTAAAGTCCTATACATACAAAACTCAAATAATAAAATTAACAACAGTGTATTTATTGCTTTCTAATTAAAATTTTATTGAATATCAAGCCTATGATTTCTGAGTAAAATGTAACAGAAACTTTTTTTGTTTCTTACCCTTGAATTAATCTTCCCATTTATGAAAATCTTAGGTAATCTTCTTTAGGACTAGAGTATTTAAGAATTCATAAAGATTAAATTTCTATTACATATCAAATTATAACTTATTCACAATGTTCTGTTTTTAAGATCTAAACAAAATTAAGCTAGTTATCCTTTCTAAAATATCCTGTTACAGTAGGAGATGCATAGATAAATATAGACTCACCGTCAGCAGTTTAATTGAGCCTTTTTCCCCAAAAGACATTGTTAGTAGGAAGCGACTACATGTTAAGTGAAGTCACAGTTAACACTGAAGATTGAATTTAGTAGGAAAGAGAAATGACCTGATTTAAATCCATAGTGAGGGGTGAAAGAAACTTATTCTATATTCAGACTCAAAATTTTTGTGAAGATTAATTTTAGGAAATCATTCAGAAGTAAGCAGAGGCAACATTACCTTTGTTCTTTGTGCAGCTATCATGCCCAACGGCTCCATCTCTGTAGTCCAGCAAGGACCAGTCACACATAACAATTCTGACATTAACACAAAAACAAGACAACAACAACATCCAACAACAAAACCATCTTGTGGCGAGGGTCATATATCGAGTATTCCTTGTGTCATTTCTTGGATTTAGCTAATCTTGTGTTTTAATTGCGTAGAACGAAATGCTTTCCAAAAAATTTTACCCATCTGAGAATGAACAGAAGAACTTGGTGATTAAACTATGAAAATTTGACTCATTTACGTTCTCCGGTTGCTATGAATATTGGTCAATGTGGTGGATCGACAACTGGGGTCACCTTGTTCCACCCAGCTGGACTGAGCTACCATGGTGCTGGGTGTGGGAGGCCCCTCTGTGGACTGCTGCCACCATCGTATCCGGCAGCACTGGAGAAGAGAAGCCCTTAGAGGGCTGTTGGTTTTCCTGGGGAGCTGGTCATTTTGGACTTTTCATTGAGCTTGGACGCTCTATTTGTTGAAGGAGCTCAAGACCTTAGTGTTACTGAAACCGAATTGGGTTAACTTTGGGGAGGGGGGGGCTCTGGCCCTTACCTTGAGTGACATTTTTTGGCTCTAGAGGGGAAAATGCTGCTCTTCCAAGTCAGCCGCTGAACGTTGTTACAATGGCTTTCCCGATACGGACACGGCAAGGCTGTTCACATCTTTCAAGGAGTTTGGCAGCTTGCTGTAGCTGAAGGTAGGTGTAATTTTTCTTTCTTTCTTTTTTTTTTTTTTAGGGGGAGCTCTGGTTCTTACCCTGAGTGTTGCCTCTTGGGTCTAGTTCAGATCCCCTAGCCTGCTGGAACAGATCCTTTATCCCATTGGCACAGGCTTTCTGGCTTCCACTACTGACCTGTGGGCCTCCTGAGTGCAGATCCACAAAGTGGACTCATGGCAGGACATTGTTATGGGCTCTGGGTCATGAGCAGGACTCGTGCAAGATACTGCTGTGTGCTCCAGGCCCATAGCTGCATTCTTCACTCTTTACCATGTGGACAGATGCCCTGTGCTCTTTTAGTATGTGACTCATTGAACAACTATTATAAAATGATTCCATAAATTCCGTGTCTTGTCTTGATTTCCTTGAAAAACCCCAAACTACAACAGTCAGCTTTCCCCTCTGTGGAGCAAAGCACCTGACATCCACAACTTGAAGGTGGTGATGACTCTTTTCAGTGCATGCTATACACTGTCTAAACACAGATTCTGCATGCTGGGAAGGGCGGAAGAGTAAAGGGACTTTATTCCTAGCAACTGGGAAGCAGGTCATGACAAGAAGCATATGCATCTTGAGACTCAAGTCCTGAAGAGGTCTTTCCCTCCTAGTAGCACATCTATGGGTTGTTCACACTGCTATGATCCCTTTACCATTCCAGGAGTCTGTTAGTGAGGTCAGGTTGAAAATTGTAGTTAACTAGTATTCCTGGAGAAGTATGGCTCTGCATGCATTTAGTGAAATACACATTCATTGATTGGTACCATGCCCTTTCAACCAGTTCAGCAGTTCCACTGAGGCTGTATCCCTCAGCCTCACCAAAACCCAGTTGCGTACAAACTCATCAAATTCAACTTTTCATGAGACAAAAATATTTACTTAAAACACCCATCACTTTCTGAGACCTTCTTCCCCGTGAGCAAGGAAATTGTCTACTCCAGGTGTGCTTGGAGTGGCATAGAAATAACTGCTAGGTGTCATCAGCCAGCAGCCACCAGGATGACCCCAGTTGTCAATCCACCGCATTGACCAATATTCATAACAACCCTCTGGTCACACAGAGGTGAGTGCTACAACCCTGGGCTGGCTAGCAGGGCCACACCTCGTTGCTGGCAGTAGCTTCCCATTGACTAAAGCACACGTTTTCCATCCTGTCCTAACTGACCACTCTCTTACCTCCTGACTTTCTCTCAGGTAAATCATTTGCCCTCTAATTATTGTCTCCATTTACACTTCTGGAGGAAATGGCTGCTTAAAATCCTTAGTATCATGAAAACTTCTTACCTGTGACCACTCACGGAAGTGTATCAAAATACTTGAAACCTGAACTGTAAATCATAGAACAAGTGATACATTTACATGTGGTTTTTCTCATTAACTCTATAATGTGCTTTTTCTCCTCCAGAAATTAGAAAAAAAGACATTTAATTATTTTGTTGAACGTGAGAGGATGTTCAGAACGTTTATTGAAGACATCTACTATTATAGAAAGAAGAATCTTTTAAAGTGAGGTCATTGTAACAGAGGAAAATGTTCCTCCTATTCAAAACATGCCTGGAATGAGGCCATCTAAGGGACCAGATTGTTGGAGAATCATTCTGCTTCTGATTCTATGCGGCCACTGGGTGACATGGAAGGTTCTCTATGTTCCTGTCTGTGTAAGTACTTGTCACTGGAACAAAGCTTGACTTGATCTAATAGCTTGATTTGATCCAATAGCTAAAATTGATAACTTCTCCCCTCTTCCCTAAAATCATTTCTACAATAGGGTGAGATTTCAGCTTATATGAAGCTGAAATGTAGTTGATATTTTATTTCTTTTTTTTAAGGGAAAGAAAATATTAAACATGACGATTCTTTCAAGATGTGTGTTACTAAGCAGTCTCTGATTCCATTTTATGTGACCTGCTATTTTTTAAACTTATTACAGCATAGCAGAACAGAAGAAAGAAGCTTCATTTATTGATGATGTAACTGATTTAATTGAAGTAGTCAGTTCACTTTCATAGTCTTGCCAATGTGGTTGATAGCATAGAACAGCTGGAGAATGCTCTAGAGCTATTAGAATTGCACTATTACCGTTAGTGTTTCACATGCTGGAGGAAAGAGACTCTTAGCGAATAGCAGTGAAGAAAGCAGGTGACAAAAATGCAATTCTAAGAAATGCAGAAATAAAGAAAGCAGGTGTGAACTACGATGATTTGCAAAGAATGATGACCATGGCAGCACAGATATGTGTTCCCCAGGTGTACCGAACTCTCAAAGGAATAAACGGTTAATTAACCTGAAAGAAAATGGATAATTGCATGGAGAATGTAACCATGTTTACAAGATACTTCAACACACGTTTGCAGCTGTATTGCTTCATCTTTCTAGATAATAATTTGCTGCTTCCTTAACAACCTTGCAGTTTGGGATTGTATGTGAACATGTCACTGAAATTGTATTTCAGGGGCCGGATGGATAAATTCAGACAGACAAGGAGGAAACCTTCAGGGAAATTGTTTAGCTATAGGAAGCCGCATTTTCTTCTTGACTATTTTTGTGCCATAAATTACATAAGCATTTACTTAGAATCCCGAGGAAACAGAAGTCTTATTTCTGAAACTATTTATGAAGGCAGAGGCAAGGCAGCGTGAAAGTAGCACAGCTTTGCAGTCGTAAAGTCTGGGCTCACAAGGGAGAGATACAAGTGCTCATTGAGTATCTCCTGTTCTCTGGCTCACGGGTATAGGCTTTGTATTTAGCATCCAGTTGAATTTGACTCTCTAGGGAACAGTGTGATGTGTCATAAATTGTGGTTGATGAAATGATCTGTAAATGAAGACCCTAGGTCAGAATTTTGAATACACCACTTTGAAACTGTGTAATCCAGGGCTAGGCAATTATCCCTGCTATTCTTCAGTTGTAAAGACAAAAAAAAGGGGGGGGGGGAGTGGGAACATCAGTGAATACAGCAAAGTAGCATAAAATCACTTTAACTCTACCTATCTCCAACTTATTGGGAAAATTAAATCTTTCTATTGGTAAATGTGTCCAGATTATAATCTCACATATAGTGATCACTAAATTATGTTTAGTTTTTTGTATGTTACCTTAAACAGATATTTAGAGGGTCATGAGAAATTTCTAATGGGTAAGTGCTGGAATTCAAATCTGGAATTTTAGAAAACGTATTATTTGCTTTTCTTTTCTTTTTTTTTTCTTTTTTTTGTCTTTTTTGAGACAGGGTCTCGCTGTGCAGTTGAGGCTGGGCTTGAGCTCACTTTTGTAGCCCAGGCTGGTCTGGAACTTGCACTGATCTTCCTGCCTCAGCCTCCCAAGTGCTGGGATTACAGGCGTGAGCCACCACACCCGGCTCTTATTTGCTTTTCTTAAGACAGGATGCAGTAACTTCCAATTTCCTGCAGAAGAAGATTCAAAGTTAATTTGGAGTAAAACTTAAAGATGCTAGATGCACATTGGACCAGAAGATGAATGATCAAGGAAGCGAACAATACCCCTTGCTGCTGACTCTTGCTTCACTATGGTCCTTATGCTGTAGGACTCTCGGGAGTGAGCATCACTGAAGGCAAACTTCTGGGATCCTGTGTCAAGTCAGATGGAGACTGTGGTCTAGATGGACTCCAGGCTTACTTTAGGTATCTCAAGTAGTACATGTTCTCAAATAAAAGAAAATACTTCAAAAATTATCAAGCATGTTAATGAGCATCTAACTTCTCTAAGCATCAGATATTTCATATCTCAAGAATAAATGAGAGAGCCAGCCAAAAAGTTTAGCAGATTAAAGCACCTGCAAGCAGGCACAGGGGCCAGGGGTTCAATTCCCAGGCCTGTTGAGCTGGCCTCGCCTTCAGGGTACCTTGAGACCAGGCATGGCGTCAGGCACCTGTAATCCTAGCTCTTGAGTGGCTGTAAACACACAGATAATTACAAGTCCAACCTAGTAGCGAGACCCAAAATGACTTGTCGGCCCTTCCCTAAAATATAGAAAAAAAAGGAATAAATGAGGATACTTACAACTTATCCTGAAAAAATAAGTGTGTTTGACAGCACAGGTAAACCACTTCATGCAATTCTCATCATAACTCTGCTGACACTAAAAGGTCTCTTGTATTGTCTTGATGTGGCTACAGTGATGCTCTGGGTTACCATTAATGTTGCTGAGCATGGCTACTCCTAGATAGCCTTTTCTTCAAAGCAATCGTCTCAGACATACCTGGTGCAAATGGCAAATGTGAATTCCCCTGACCTTTCACTTTCTATTGCAGCAGGAGGCCACTAGAAACAGTCACGATCAATGTGATTCAAGCTATTTAGCTGCTTTTTATCTTACTATGTTCAATGTATAAATGTAGACTATGAAGATAATGAATCTCTCAAAAGTAATTTTTACTTTCATGGTTCCTTTCATAATTTAAATCTAAACTTACATTTTTGAGGCAGAACTGACGAGCTTAATAGTGACTTTCAGAAAATGAAGACTTCAAAGAATATCTAGAGTAATCTCCTACGTGCCTGCAAGAATTGAAACTTGAGACTAGAAAACTGATAGGAAGACTAATATGTGTTTAAAACACTTAACTATTCATTTCACATTGAAATTAAATATTGGAGTGATTAAGAGTGATAACTTTTAAACCATGAAACATGGATGTCTTCATATAAACTGAGGATTCCTACTGGAAGAAGAATGGCATGCGTACTCCCTGATGAGTCGAAAATTAAATGTGTTCTGATTTCCTCTGCAGTATGATTTTCCACGTATTTACATCTTGCATTTTCCTTTTTACATTTCTTTGTTCCAATAACTAAGTGCTATTTGTTTTCTGTTTATTTGTTTCTTTTGCTTTGTTTTGTTGTGGAGATGGATCTACAGGTTGTTCAGCGTCTCTCTATGAGATCGGAATTGTAGCGATCTGCCTATTTATAACTTCCCAAGAACTGCGATTACAGCTGTGCACCATCTTGTTCAGACTCAGTTGCAGTCTCAGCATACCCAGGGATGGGGGCGGGGCCAGCACAGCAGGTTACAGTGGAGCACATTTAGTTTTATTTAGATATAATATATAAAATATTATTTTGATTGGGATATTCAAATCCATGCAAGTAAATGTGGAAGATGAAACAACATAAACAAATTTGGGACACACAGGGCATAGCTGTGGCTTCCAGGCCTTGGTTTGGAGATGTGTGTGTGAAGATTGATGCTGTGTTGAGCAGGACAGATGCGCCCTCAGGGCTGGAAAGAGTTTCTGTTTGCTGGAAAGTTTATCAAGCTCTTTCCCTGTAGCAGGGATCACCAAGTGGTTGCTGGATTGGGCTATGAGGTATGGCCTTCATTCCGCCATTCAGCGTGAGGATGATGATAAGTTATTTTAATGCTGTCAATGAATGGGAGCCTGAATTCTGCAGGCACTCTCACATGCAATCTCCTCGGCCCTGGAAAGTATTTATCTAGACTTTTTGAACAGGAAATACACACGGGACTTCTTTGTATTGCTCAACTGTACCGAAAAAATACATCTATTAACAGATATGTAGGGTTTTCCCTGAAGCAAACATTCAGCAGTTGCCTGCAAGCACCACCTGGTGACCTACAATTCAACTTGATTCTGACACTATGTATTTGAGAATACAGTCAAAATCCACAGATTCTATGTTGAATCCCAGAAAATTTCCTCATGTTGGGGAACAACTGTAGCTTAGATTGCCATCCAGGCTGCTAACAAGAGTCTATAAAGCAGAAATTCCCACAGCACGTTGGTTTGCAGCATGTGTGTGATGGTCTCGGAGAGCCCAGGAAATGGGTTCACCCACTTCCTAGAAAGGATAAGAATCTGAGGAGCAAGCACGTGGAGAAATGCACAGGATATAGTGCAGCTGAAGGTGCAAAGCTTCCAGGGATGCTCCACATTCACGTTCCATTCAAAGCCCTGAACCACGCTCTCTATTCTCCCACCTAGGAGAGCTTGAAGGCCCATCTTCCTGTGATAGGTGGGAAGCAGTCTCAGTATGTAGGAATTATTGGTTAAGTCCTTGTCCCTTCATGATAAACTCCATCTCCATCCCTCTTCCTTCCTGAGAAGGTGGAGCCAAGATTTCCAACCCTTATTTCCTAAGCTAGCAGGGGACAGAGAGCAAGTACACATTTCCATCTCTGTATTTGTCAATCAATTCAAAGTTAGACATTGCCAGAGTAAAACGGACCTCATTTGTCTTCTTAAGAAGTTCAATTCAGGTGACTTAACCTCACATGACCTTTGGATTTTGCGTTGTGTGGAAGGCACAGGAAATGTGAGCTTGTGTGTGCAGGTAGTGCTGGCTTGTTACATTAGTTATAAATATTCTTTCATAGGAAACATGTGGTAAAAGGTTGGAAGGAACAGAAGCTATCGGACCAATGTAAGATTCAGAAAAGAATATATATATATATATATATATATATATATATATATATATATATTTCCATGAAAACAGAGTTTGGTAATATGTGAACATACACCTTCTATCTCTGAAAGTTACAACATAATTATCCAGTCATCCTAGTAGCTCCAGCTGCCTGCAGGCTATGTGCAGCTAATAAAGTTCTTGTTCTAAGACAGCACATGCAGATATCACTTTGGAAATTTCCCTCAGTGAATGTATTCCTCATATGTTTCACTTGGTATTAGGTAGACGGGAGCAGTCTTAGAGCCTTGTGTATGCTGGACAGGTGCTCTACCACTGAGATACTTTTAGTCTTTTTGCTGAAATTTTATGTTATCACAGGGTCTCATTAAGTTTTCCAGACTGTCGCGTTACTTGCCTGTGCCAGCCTCTTGTGTCCCTAGAAAGTCACTATGAGTTCTCTATGTTTCCACATTCAACTCTTATCTTATCATCTACTTTCTTGGGAACCTGAATTTGGATTGTTACAGCCTGAGAGGTACCAGGGAATTATAGAATAATTTTAATTCAATTTTTATTCTTATTTGTACATGTTTGCAGTACATAGTGACCACATTACTCATGGGAAGTTGACACCTGTGCATAACATGCCTTAACTCTTTTTAAATTCTCTTTCTCTTGTCCTCTTCCACTTAAGTCTCTTGTGTCCTTCTCTTTTGCAAAAGACTCATCTCTCTACTATCTATCTTTCATTCTACCCTTTATTTTTATTTAATGTTTCTCACATTAGAGAAAAATGAGACATTTAATCTCTGTATCTCGTGTCTGATTTATGCCACTTAGTGTTATGTTCTACAGGTGAATCCATTGTCGCACAAATGACTGGAGATTATTCTTATTTCTTCTATGTTAGTACTCATGTCTTTGTGTGTGTGTGTGTGTGTGTGTGTGTGTGTGTGTGTGTGCACGTGTGTGTTATTTTATTTCACCATGTATCTGTTGATGAACACATGGCCCTTCCAAGATTTAGCTTTTATGAGCTGTGCTTCTACAAACAGGGTATTCAGATATCATTCTGATTTGATGCCTTTCAGGAAGAAAATATTTCTTATTCCTAAAGGGGAATTTAGGCAGCTTAGCGAAAATTAATGCTTTTATTTCAAGATGGTTAATTCACTTCCATCTTTCCAAATCAAATAAAACTGTCAAACATATAATTCCATACTTTCAATAACAAAACAAAAAAAAAAAGAAAAGAAAAGAAAAAGGGACCCATCAGTGAAATGAAAACATTTTACTCTACAAAGATCTGTAAATCAGAAAGAAACTGCAAGCTAATGTTCATGAAAAAAACAAAAGCTTTAAATATGAAAATGAAGTCATTCGTGTCAAACCTGGATGAAACACAAGGAGGAAATCATAAACAAGAAGTGGTTGCTGAGCGTAAATAAGTATACCTGGTCCCAAGAAATTCCCAGGCATCCTACCTGTTCCACATACGCACCATGAACACTAAAACAGAGCTTATTATGGGAACTTTTTCAGGCTGCAATAGTTTCCATAACCCACCTTTACCAGGATCAAGTCCTAATGACGTCTTTTCCCACTAATGAATAAAGAACGATTGTTGTAGTGAGCTTCTGTGACCAACGAAATTTATTTCAAGGTAACTTAGATGAACTTTGTTTTATCTTTAGAATTTCCCTTTTTTTCATTCCCTTGGATTTGCCAGTAGCATTCCAGCCAATTGCATATTATTAATTCCTAATTAAAATGTGTTGCTCTAGAATAAAAGCATTTCCTTGATTTTTATTATTCTTTCTGTTTGAGTTTGTACAAAAATAATAGTGAGAAGGCTTAAAAATGTGCTGCAGTAGGGGAGAAGGCCAAATGTTAATACAGGAGTCACAAATGAAATTCTCCCAATTTTATGTAGGGATTACAGGCAAAGAGTAATATATACAAACTTACAGGAAATTTTGTTACTGAAAAGAAGAAAAAGGGGTAAGGTTTAACATATGTGAACTGAATTTCATTCTTTTCTAAAAATTATCAAGAACTAAAATAAATGGATTATTTATAAAAACGTTAATGTGAAATTTCTAAATATGGAGCTACCTCAAAAAATGTAATTCTTAATTTGATAAAATGAATTTGGGATGGGACATGAGTTGGTGATTTCTGTTTCTTATCTGTTCCTCTGAACTATTTTATACTATTTATACGATAATATACCTATATTCTTTTTTTTTTTTTTTTGTCTTTTTGAGACAGGGTCTCGCTATGCAGTTCAGGCTGGCCTTGAGCTCACTTTTGTAGCCCAGGCTGGTCTCCAACTCGCACCAATCCTCCTGCCTCAGCCTCCCAAGTGCTGGGATTACAGGCGTGTGCCACCACACCCAGCTAATATATTCTTATGGTAACATCTAGAATAAAGGAGATATTAAATGAATAGAATGGAGAAAGCATACAAGTAATTAAATAATTAAGATAACCAAAAGCTCAAGCAAAGTCTTATGGTTGTAAAGGGAACAGAAACATCACTACATCATAAACAGTAGTTTTCAAAGTCTTGTGACCGAACACATGGAGGTAGGCCAAACATAAATGGTGCTCAGTGGGTCACTTACTTAAAGGGATCACTGCTTTTCAGTGTTTAGAGCCATGTGAAATATATTCTGAACTAATTTCAGGCAATTGCTAGAAATGTGAGAAAAGAGCATATCATTTTAAAGAAAAATTATACAAAACAATTTATTGTTAGTTCTGTACATCTTTCTCTTTCATGTTCATATGGAAAAAAATGGTACATGTTGAACATATATGGGCTTGCAATTACAGAAATACCAGAGAAACATGCAGTGTGTATTTTTAGCATATCTTCTAACCAGGCTCTTGACAGCCAAATCCTAGATATAGTAAAAATGAAAACATGAAGTTAATCCCATGGAAATATTTAGAAATTGTATCGGGGATCTCAAAAGATAAGCAAAAGCCCACAGAGCATCAGGAGGGAGTGAAAGGCATAGGAAACACAGTGAGGCCATGGCCAGAGATGGACGCAGGGTCGAAGGAGACTTCTGTGTTCAGAAAGAGCATGGCTTCCTATCAGTCACCACCTCGCTGTTACCAGAGCCTCTCAAGTCAGAGATTCTCTTCCATAGAGTGCTATTTTTGAGATACCATTAAAATTACCATGCACAAAGGGACATTTCTATCTGCAGCCAAGGACATTCCTGGGCATTCTAAAGGCACAAAGAGACCTGAACTTCTACAGAGCTGTAGGAGTGCACACATCAAGAGGAGGAAGAAGAGAGCACAGGATAGAATGTGACAGACGCCCCATAATGCTTTGTAATAAATAACACACTGGCACACACCACTTTGTATTCTGACATTAATACATGCTATTTCATTCAAAGTAACAAATGTCGAATAGAAAAGAGAATTCATCTACAACAGTCTCAGCTCCATATATAGAACAAGGTCTACAAATTACACAGTAACAATTTTTCCTTAAAAAGTCAACTTTTTATTTAAAACTTGTAGGCTAGAAATATTCCATTATGTTCTTGGAAAACTATTCCATGTAGGGCTGTGCTATATACTGAGAAACACAAGTGTAAAAAGTGAGTATAGAAAGAACTATTTCCCCCTTTTCACTCTTTCTCATGAGCTTTTCTTAGTGATTCTTGCTGTGAAAGCAGGAAATTCTCTTCATATCTAAAAATACTCAAAGCAAGAAGGAATATACAAGCTGGCTTGCTGTAGTCTCAAAAATATTTCAAAACTTTTACCCATCTCTATATCTTTCTTTTATTCAGATATCTAATTCCTTCATGTTTGCAGCCTCTCCTTGACTTTGCTTTGAAAGGCTGGTGGAAAATGAATGCTTTTGAAGCCCAAATCTTTGTAGAATAAACTGTGCCCACAAAAGTGACTCAGATGTTTTAAATTCCATCTTAATATTGCTGTTAGGAACTCCATGCTTCTGCTTCTTATCTGTAGTCAGCTCTCAATAGCCCAGTGGAGGCCTTTGGTATCACTATTAATACTCCTTAGGCCGTTGGACATACCTAAGGATTATCCAGCCAAATTAGATCATGTTTTATGTAGATGAACAAAATTGTTTCTTTTTTCTTTTCTTTTTTCTTTCTTTCTTTCTTTCTTTCTTTCTTTCTTTCTTTCTTTCTTTCTTTCTTTCTTTCTTTCTTTCTTTCTTTCTTTCCTTCTTTCCTTTTTTGTCCTTTTGAGACAGGGTCTTACTATGCAGTTCAGGCTGGCCTTGAGCTCACTTTTGTAGCCCAGGCTGGTCTCAAACTTGCATCAATCCTCCTGCCTCAGCCTCCCAAGGGCTGGGATTACAAACATGCACTACCACGCCCAGCTAACAAAATTGTTTCTATCTTCCCTGTTCTTAATAAAATGGCATATAATAATTCTCTACTACCATATGTATTACAAAAGAAATAAAGATAGAATTTTTGCCCTGATATATACCTTTATTCAACAGATTGAATGGGAAAATTTAAGATGAGTAAAAAAGGCTTTTTGTCAGCTAAGTACTTTGTAAACCTGGAAGACACAGCCTTTGCCACAAAGGAATGGCATGATCTTTAGTCTTAAAAGAATAAAGGTTATTTTGCACACACAAACTACATGGATGGTTTTGTTTTACGACTTTGGAGATTAGGAGGAGCCAGTGCAGCACTCTAGGCAGTGCAGGTCATGATAAATATTAGTAATTATTAAGTTTAATAGAATAAATTTGGCCTCTTGGGTATCCATTAATTTTGGTAAGCTATAATTTTCAAGTATTCGCACATTATCAGCATTAAAATGGGTGTTATGAAGTTCATTATTATAGTCATACTTTAATACTTTATCATTCCAACATGAAATTTATAATTCTCATAAAATGTTTAACTTTAAGTTACTGAAAGAAATATTAACAGGCCATGATATAGAGCTATTCATGTTAACAAGAAATACTTTTTTCAGATACACAGATACAGTTTCTAGAGGGAACATATACATGCATAAACATGTGTTAAACTTTGCTCAATAAATGATCACTGTGCTCACTTCGGCAGCGCATACACTAAAAGTGGAACACTACAGGCAAGATTAGCATGGCCCTTGTGCAAGGAGGACACGAAACTTCATGAAGCACCCTATATTTTTTTTAAAAAAATGATCACCATCAAGCATGTGATATTATTGCAGCACACCTAATACTCTGACCCGAAATGAAGTACAATCATTTTATGTCAATTAAGGTATCTATTTATAAGTATTGTACAAACACAGTTCTTTTCTAGACATGTACACTCTTCTGTATTTGAAGGTATCAGGGTTAGGATTAAATTCTTTCAAAGAAAATCATTACTAATAATCCATTGATCATTTAACCCACAGTCTCCACCAAGGTCAAATAGAGTTGGACCAGAATCAATACGAGACTCCTCTGTTCTAAAGGTGACAATTGTTCAAGTTAATCTCCTTGCTAACTCTGTTTACTTTAATCCACTGGTTTTAATGCTGCTGGGTTTACAGTGACACGGAGAGAATCGAACCCAGGCTAGAAATGAGATTCTAAGGAGTCTCTGCTGTGAACAGATAGAATATTCAGTTTCTTTGAAAATTGACAACTCAACCAAAAATAGAGGAGAGAAAAACGAAGTAACTGAAAAAGCTATCATCTCAGATGCCTGATGAGGTTCTAAGGCACAGAAGCATGAACTGTGGAAACGATTCGCAAGACACACTCACTCACATTGTATAACTTATCCATAAATACCCTGAGTTCTGCTTTCCCTGCCTTTCTGCAATCCATTTTACTCCAAAGTATAAATTTAGAAAAGTTAATATACCTTTTGAGTGAACTATTCATCATGCATTTTTGTCTCTGTCCAAATTCTTTACTGGGTCCAGAGTGATATTTTTAAAGGGAAATATGCATATTTCACCGCATACATTTTGCTTAGAAGCACTGAAAAACGCTTCAAGTGTTCTTAAATAACAATTCTAAATATTTATCCTGTTCTATGAGGACATGGAAAATGTGAGCCTGACCTCATTTTGCAGTTTTAATGTATATTATTTTTTCTCATTCTCATTAATTCTCATTAATATATTCTCATATATTATTTATTCTAATTTATTCTAGAATGTTAACATTCTAGAATTTCTTTCAAACATGATTCCCACCCAAAAGCATTTGCATACACCCTTCACTTTCTTCAGATACTCTCACTTGTAACATTTTTGGTTAGGTAACATCATACACAGTTCTTTATTATATTGCTATTTGATCTTCTTTATTTATTTTTTAATTTAATTTAATTTAATTTAATTTTCTTGTTTCAGAACTTTTGTTTGTTTGTTTGTTTATTTTTAGGGCTGCCTCAGCCTGCCCTTAGGGCAGGGCTGGCACAGCATGTGGTGCCCGGTATCAAACTGTGGTCCCTGCAGCCGCCTAAGCTTTCCTAAGCAGGCGCTTCAGACCACTGAGCCATCCTGCTGCCCCCCCCCCTTTTTTTTTTTTCATTTTGAGATAGTCTCGCTATGCAGTTCAGGCTGGCCTTGAGCTTAGTTTTGTAGCCCAGGCTGGTCTCGAACTCGCACCGATCCTCCTGCCTCAGCCTTTCAAGTGCTGGGATTCCGAGTATGCACCACCACGCTGGGCTCTTTGACCATTTTCTTGCGTTTCAGCCTATATATGCACTGTGTGGCCCTAAGTATTCTTTAATTGTTCTGCTGAAATTATTTATTAGTAAGTTCAGTTGTGCATGTGTGTATGGTTGACGACACACTGCTCAGGAAACTTTGACCTCACTTTAAAAAGTCATTTTAGAGCTGAGGAGAGGCTCAGTGGACTAAGTGCTTGCTTAGGCAATGGCAGAGATTAGGGCTCAATCCCAGCCACCACGTGCTGAGCCAGCCCTGCACCCAGGAGCACTGAGCCAGCCAGGGTCTGGGTATGGTGGTGCACGTTTGTAATTCCAGTGCTCAGGAGGCTGCAAACAGAAGGATCACTAGGAGTCCAAGCTCCGTAGTGAGACCCTCTGCCAAACACATAGAAAAGTCACTATATAGCTTTTGCCACAGCTGTGTGTTTAACACTGCATGGATTCAAGTATACCATAAGTGCTCAAGTGATACAATGAATAAATGAATGAATGAATGAATGAATGAACAGTGAATGCTGTAGAAACTGAAGTTAATACAAGTGGGTGTAACAGTCATCAGTCTCATGATGGAAGCCCAAGATGTTGTGACTCAGGTACATGTCTGGAGCTCTGCCACCTCACGGGAGAGGCTACGCCTTGGATATTCGGGGTCCCAGCACACAGACACACACAGAGCACTCTTGCAGCCAGTCTGCAGCTGTGGGCTCAGGCAGCTGACCTGAAATGAGCTCTGTTAGTGGAAAGCTGACGTCCACATGGGTGGGTAGGAAATGAATTGAATTTTTCCACATTTGAGATGTTTTCCTTATTTTAAAATTCCTACCTTCCTCAAGCAACCAACCCTATGAAAGTGAGCGATGCTTTATTCTTTATATCTAAACTGATCTCCCAGGAGGTGAATGAATTTCCCAGATTCTTTAAAGTTTCTGATTTCTGTTCAATCACATTCCTGTGGAGGAAGAGAAATATTTGTGAGATATAAGCTATGGCTATATTTTTTTTTTCTGTAAGCTGCTCAGTGTTCCAGCTGTTTGCAGTAAAAAGTTACACATAAGTACCTAATCAGCAGCTGTGTTAGATTAGAAATCATTGTGGGAATTAAAGGTCATTCATTGAAATTATACAAGTACAGTGTTTTAATCTTTTATTATATACATACATATATGTTCTAAATTATACTTCAATAATGAGTAATATAAAACTTAATTATATCTAGTCTATACATACATCATAGATATTTCAACATATTTATATACATTATTTATATACTCATTAGTATAGACACATAATTAAGTTATGTTTTGCTATCTAAACCACAGTACTCTACTACTCATTGAAGATACTTAAAATTTATAAAATTAAAATGAATTCTTGCACATTTAAGGTGTATTCCTCATTTTAATTTCATACTTTTTTCATGTAAGAAAGTATATGAAACTCATATGAAAGTGAGTTAGTTTTTACTTACATACCAAGCTTCTCATGTAAGAGTACCCATGTGATATTTAGCGTGTCTGGCTTACTTCACTTAACATCGTGGTGTCAAGGTGATTCATTTTCCGATGAATGACACACATCTATTCTTTATGGCAGAGTCGTGCCTTACTGCGTATACATACCCCACTCCCCTTATCTATAGAGAGCCCTTCCTGGTCCTCGTCTCAGTCTGGGAAGTTCGAATTTCTAATCCCATGGATATGTTAATGAAATCCAATCAAGTTAATTGCAACCTCTCACTTCCAGTGAAACCCATAGCAAGAATAAAGACAATAAAGCATATTTGTTTAAAAAAGGTGAGTGATGATTTATTCTTTATATCTAAACTGATCTCTCACAGATTCTTTAAAGTTTCTGATTTCTGCTGAATCACATTCCTGTGAGAGGAAGAGAAATATCTGTGAGACTTAAGCTATAGCTGTGTTTTACTTTCACTTATTCCTTTCTACAAACTGAAGAGCAATTGAGGAAAGATTCCATGTGCTACAGCACGCCTTGTGCCGTGGTGCTGAGTGGCCGAGGCCTCTCTAGGGCCATCTGCGTGCAGAAGCTCACAGGGCGGGGCTTCCCAAACTGAAGAGCAATTGAGGAAAGATGTCATGTGCTACAGCACGCCTTGTGCCGTGGTGCTGAGTGGCCGAGGTCTCTCTAGGGCCATCTGCGTGCGGAAGCTCACAGGGCGGGGCTTCCCAGGAGCAGTGAGCATGCCGGGTGCCAGGCATCAAAATTCCAGATGGATGCTATTCCTAGAAGCACTGACGCTAACAGACAGAGCTGCACTGTGGTGAGAAATGTGCCAGAATTATATTTCTAAAAATATAATATATGCAATTCAAATATTCCTATAAGGTATAAGTTAGATTCCCCAGGTATTCAAGTGGTGTATCTCACCAATATCAAATATCTAAATACACTCATTTTAGACTTCTTTAAAATGCAAAAAAACCCCGCATAAAATATAATTATTGCATCATTTCTGTCGCCTGTGACTGCAACATTGAATTGATGACTCATAATATGTCTGTTTAGACCCACCTATAATCAGACCCACCTAAAAAAATTTGGTCAGAAGGCCCAAGCAGAGAAACTTAATTTACCAGGCTGGCAACGTTTTTTTTTTTTTTTTGTTTGTTTTGTTTTGTTTTGTTTTGTTTTGTTTTATTAATGTATTTGATACACGGTCTCACAATGCTTGGACTGATGATCCTGTTTCAGCCTCCCCAGCACTGAGATTACAGGGGTATGTCACCAAGCCTTACCTTGGTGGCAGGCTGAGTGCACCCATTGCAGGGCAGGTATACCTGTGGTGTCAGGGTTCAAATCCAGGTTCCTGTGCGCACACAGGCAGGTGCTTAGACGACTGAACTCTCTCTGTAGCCCCAAAGTGGCCATTTTATTATGCTACTTAAATATGGAAATCCAGGATTTCTGCGTATATTTCTGTGCCTGCTGAGTATTTTCACTACCTCAGCCTTAGTTCTTCTCTATATGAGCGCTCAGAGCCTCAAAACACGGATGCACGGTCTTTGCTTTGCTCATTTTGGGGACCCACTGCTGTAAAAGAAAGAAGACCCATCAATGCACAGAAGTAAGTAGCAGTGAAATAGGCCTGTGGCTGGTGAGGATCACACTATCCTTCACACATTGTTAGGAAAGACTCAAATTTGATTTCCACAAAACCTTTGCTTGCCTTTTCTAATATTCAAGGTAAGATTTGGATTATAAATCTGAAGTCCAAAGAATTTTTCTTAACAGTAAAGTAACATTCAGTTCTAGCATCAAAGAAAATAATTGCCCATAACAATGAATTCAGAAGACTCCGTTGGCTCTGCAGACTGTAACATGAACTTCTCCCAGCAAATAGTGCAAGAGTTTCATGTCATCTGATGTTATAAACCCTCCAGTGCTAGTCTTAAAGCAAAACAAACAAACACACAAAAACGACAACAAAGCCATTGAATCCTAACTCCTCCAGGTGTCACCAGCTTCTGGACTGCTCTAACAGTGTTTGTAACAGGTGTAATCCATGGTCAAGCATTCCAGGGAAGAATCAAGTGGTTATGAAAACTATGTGCAGGATAATGTATACAGTGCTTTTTTTCTCATAGAAAGCTCCCAGGATTTGCACAGTTGGCTCCCTCTGGGACTCAGGACTCAAACATGCTCCATGTCACTATAAACCTGAACACTTACCTGGGACAAACCATAATCAGGTTCCTGGGATGCGTTGTATCTCCAACGTAATCCCAGGGATCCTCACGTTCTACACATCCATCAAGCTGGGAAGCTATTCAGAGCCATCCTATTGTCCGCTGGAGGTGGGTCTCAACCTTAAGCCAAGTAAACACTTCGTTCGCAAGTCATGTTTCATTAGAGTTTTTTGCATAATCTCTGGCACAGATGCCTGTTAAAAGCCTGTTCAAGAGTCACTTGAAAAATTTTCCTGATTTCAGACTCCTGTCACTAGTCAAGCTCAATTTCTGGAGGTGTAAACTGACTCTCAGAAAAGTAAAATGATTGAAACAAAGTAATCAAGGAAGGAAAATAGGGTATCTGCTAGAACACACAGAATTTTCTCTAGTAGAGTAGGAAAGACTTTCTCAATGAGCATAATTGTAGGCATGATTGTATCTATTTTGAGTAGCTAATCACAGTTTAACATTAAGTTCAAGTTTATAAAAGAGTGAGATATGTCCTCTCCTATTTCATCTTTTCTATAGGCTTCTTTGAGATATTCTTATCTCAGAAAATTTTATATGTCAAAATAAATTGTGCCACATATAACTACGATATGAGGCCCTCTGATGATCTTTTCTATGCTCCTTTTTCACGAGACCAAAATCAGGATTGGACTTCTATCTATTCATTATATTATTCATTGTTATATTGATTATATTATACTGTAACTAGAGATAATTTATAATGATATCTGTGGTATTTGTTATTTACATAGTGAAGATTTTGAAGCAAACAAATGAAGTCAGCAGAGAACAGAAAAAAAGCATGGACAGTGGGACTATTTCTCAATGGACATAATAATAATTTCCTAGCAAAAGGAATATATTGAACTATATGTAGAAAATAAACCTAAATAAAGGTTGAAAAGAAATGCACATTAGTCCATTATTTACTTTGTTCATTAACCTAGTCTAGATAAATAGAGCCAGAATTTGTACTGAGTCCAAAAGCTTTAATACACTTATCAATTCCTATTGTAAATCGTGCCTGTCTTGATACAGTTACAAGCATACCATGGAACTAAAAATAAACCATATATTTCTTTTTTTTTTTTTTGTCTTTTTGAGACAGGGTCTCACTATGCAGTTCTGGCTGGCCTTGAGCTCACTTTTGTAGCCCAGGCTCGTTTCAAACTCGCTCAAATCCTTCTGCCTCAGCCTCCTGAGTGCTGGGATTACAGGTGTGCGCCACCACATCAGGCATAAATTGTATATTTCAAAACAAGAAAATAATGGACCAAACCATCCACAATTGACTTTCAAAATTTTATTTTTCTTTCAAAAAATAAATTTTAATTTGGTACTGAATAATTCAATATATCTTTTTTGAAATTAGTGGGTTTTGTATGTTGCATGACAACATGCTTGTCATTTGAGTGAGAGCGCTTCTAATTGATATCATGGGATCCCAAAGGTCTCCACTAAAGTTGCAGTGCTGACTGGGGAAAACCAGCTATTGATATCATTGGACAGATAGACCATTTTATTAAAGATGATTATGGTAAGGAAATCATCAAAATTTAATGTTCGCTGAGTCATTCGACCGGAAGACTCAAAAATGTGCAAAAAATCCCTTCTTTTCTTGCTACTTCCACGGCTAGCTCAGGGATGGCAGATGTGTTAATGCCCGTTTCACTGCAACCAGGTCATTTTTAATGAACAGGAGAAAATTAGTCCTCTTTCTCTTGATGCAAATGGTGTTATAGCAATGGGACAGTCTCAGATTGTTGAGCAGACGCAGGAGAAATAAAAGTAACTCACTTGCAGTGTCACTCTAGTTCTTTTTTTTTTTTTTTTTGTCTTTTTGAGACAGGGTTTCACTATGCAGTTCACACTGGCCTTGCGCTCACTTTTGTAGCCCAGGCTGGTCTCGAACTCACACTGACCCTCTGTCTCAGCCTCCCAAGTGATGGGATTACAGGCGTGCGCCACCACACCCAGCTCACTGTAGTTCTTTAAATAAAGAAGATTTGCAGTAGGAGCAAAGGAAAGGAGAAATAAAACATCTGAAAATTATTTAGAGGAAAGGGAAAAAGCAACTTACAGAATGAACACAATTAACCTGAAAATTAGAAAAAAAATATGTAATATAATGATCACAGACGTCAATTATATGTGATTATTAAACAAGGCATGGCTGATAGACACTTCAAATAGACTGACATTATATGAGCAACTATGGAAGAGATGCATGCTGATAGCCTCAGTTAATCGTTTTGTTTTGTGTTGTTTTGTTTTGTTTTGTTTTGTTTTTTTATGGCCAGCTCAGCCTGCCCTGGGGTTGGGGCTGAAGCAACATGTGGTGCCAGGGATTGAACCAAGGTCTCTGCTGTTGCCCCAGCAAGCACTTTAGGCCACTGAGCCATCTTGCCTGGTTAATACAAACTGTAGAGAAAATCAGGCAATTGCTATTATTACCATTTGTCTATAGATAAAATATATTAGCAGGGCTTTTTTTCTTCTGTTTCTCCCAAAAAGGAATCCTTATTTCTCAGCTGTAATAGCTTTAGGTTGGACATTCTTCTGTCGCAAGAAGAATGAGAAGACCTGTTACCACAGAATATGGCAACATCTTCTTTATGTAATAATACATGTAAAACTATGAATTAATTTCCTACTGCACACTGACCTGTGTGAAATCCTTCTTTCTAGGTTAAGATTGTGGACTTTCTGCAATTCTTGATGTCTCGGGCAGTGTGAAGGGCTGATTGTGCTGAAGAAAGTTGCAGAGCTAAAGACAACAGCTAAGTCATGTCACCAAATAAGTTATCTGCATATGTCCTGGAAAATAGTTTCATAGTAGGCTTCTGTAAACAGAAGCCCTGGAGAGCTCTTTATGGTACCTACTCTACTGGCTAATGGTTTACGGAATTCCATTATTATTAATTCTTATTATTAATTACTATTATTATTATTATTATTATTTATTTTTTAATCAGCATCCAAGCACACTCTGCTTGATTTTTTTTTCCCCTGTTAGCCTGTGTGCTAGCATCACATATCTGCCCTAGCACGGTGGTTGCAAGATGTTCTGCCTTTAACACAGTCACATTTTCATGTTTAGCACTTTTCTGTGAAATTTTACTTATGAATTCTCAAACTTTAATTTTTAACATATGTGAGACAAAAAAGTTTCTAAAAACTTTCTTTTTTACTTTCTTTCACACACACACACACACACACACACACGTATATATATATATATATATATATATATGTATATATATATATGTATAGTAATGTATCATATATATATATATATATATGTATATATATATATATATATATATATATATATATATATATATATTACGGCTGGCTCACCCTGCCCTGGGGGTGGAGCTGGTACAGCACATAGTGCCAGGGATTGAATCGCGGTGCCTGCAGTTGCCTAAACTTGCCTAAACAGGCGCTTTAGACCACTGAACCATCTTGCCAGTCCTCTTTTTTCTTTCTTTCTTTCTTTCTTTCTTTCTTTCTTTCTTTCTTTCTTGCTTGCTTGCTTGCTTGCTTGCTTGCTTTCGTGCTTTCTTGCTTTGGGCTTTCTTTTATTTCCATTTTTCACTTTCTTTTTACCTTCCTTCCTTCCTTTCTTTGACAGAATCTTGCTATGTAGCCCAGGCTAGTCTTGAAGTGATGCTAGCCTCATACTATCAGTGATAGCCTGAAACTATCAGTGATCCTCCTGCCTGACTCTCCCTCCCAGCTGTGAGTGTTGTAGTTGTGTACTACTGTGGTTGAACAAACAACCTACTTAATATATAGAAATTTTTTTTTTTTTTTTTTTTTTTTTTTTGGTGGGACTGAGGTTCAAACTCATGACCTTGCACTTGCCAGGCAGGCACTTGTGCCACGGAGCTATCTCCCCAGCCCCTAATATATAGAAATTTAGAATACATAAATATACACATTTTCAATCACATTGTATTTTCTTCTTTTTTCTTTCTTTCTTTCTTTCTTTCTTTCTTTCTTTCTTTCTTTCTTTCTTTCTTTCTTGCTTGCTTGCTTCCTTGCTTGCTTGCTTGCTTTCTGTGTGTGTGGCCACCTCAGCCTGCTGTGGGGACAGGGCTGGCACAAAATATGATGCCTGAGATTGAATGGTGCTCCCTGTGCTTCCCTAAACTTGCCAAAGCAGGGCCTTTAGACCCCTTAGCTATTTAGCCATTTAGCCAGAACCACATTGTATTTTTTTCAAAATTTCAGCTTACAAATTTGTGAAATAATCTAAACAACTATATAGCTCATTATACAGCTTGTAAATATAAGTCATATAATACATAGATTTAGGAAATAGAATTTCATTGGACAAAACAGGTGAACTGATTTTATTTTTTATTTTTCTTTTTTGGTGGAACCGGGGATTGAACTCAGGCCCTTGAGCTTGCCAGGCAAACACTTACTCTACTGAGCTATCTCCCCAGCCCCTATAATTTTAAAATTTGGAAAAGAGGATGAATACACATGTGAGTATCAATATGTAAATAATAAAGAGGTCCAATTTATGAATGACTTCATTTTAACAAGAATTTCTAATTGGTTGGCGATGTTCTTTGCAAATGTAGGTGCAGAACTGTGCTTAATTGCCAAGTGCAAACTGAAGCTCTTACATATTTATTCATTTTTATAAGAAATGAACTACTGTCATAAACCATGTTATATAGATTTTAATCTCTGTTGTTCAGGAGAATTTGTGCATGTCGACCTTATACGAAATGCTCTTTATGTCTGAGGCTCTATGTGGCATATATTAGAAATATGATGCATAATCTATCTTTACAAAGTGCTAAGAGACAGGAAATATAATTATCTTTCAATAAACAATATTAACATAAGTAGCAAGAGACTCCTTTAGGTAGTAGATGATGAAAAGTGAAGAGGTGAAGAGAATATTCTCAGTAGTGCTGGCCAAATAGCTCAGTGCATTAAAGAGCCTGCAAGCAGCTGCAGAGGCCTGGGATTTAATCCCGGCGCCTGCTGTGCGGGCCCTGCCCTGGGGCTCACTGAGACAGCAATTGAGACTGGGCATGGTGCTGTGCAACTCTCACCACAGCTCTTGAGAAGCTGTAAACAGGCAGATCATTCTGAGTCTGATCTACCAGTGAGAACCTGAACAGCCTGCAGACACTTCCCTAAAATACAATAAATAAATAAATAAATAAATAAATAAATAAATAAATAAATATATAAAATTCATTCTAAGAAATCATTCTCAGTGGAAGTGACAAGTTAAGAGTCTAAAGCTTGCTCTTTAACAATGAGTGCACTTAGAAAAGAATAATGAACAGAGTTCATGACCCACGCAGGATATTGCTGTGAATTCAATGTTGTGATGTTCCTTCAAACTCCTACATTGAAACCTATTTCTCCATGGAATGCTACTTGGGGATAATCCTTTCAGGAAATTCTTGGGTCAGAAGGGTGGAGTCCTCATGCATGGGATTAGTGGCCTTATAAGACAGTTAAGGGAGCTCCTTTGCTGCTTGCTCCATGCGAGGACACTGTGGCAAGGCACCTCCTACAGCCAGAAAGCGATCTGCATGAAACACTGGATGTTTTGAGCCTTGATCTTGGACTTCTCGCTGTACAAACCTGTGAGAAACAACTGTCTGCTGCGTACAAGACACCCAGCTTGTCGCGTTTTAATATACTAACCTGAAGAGCCTCAAATAGGCATGCAAGGAGAACAGGCTTCAGCATTTAGACAAGTTATCATGTCTGCATCTTGTACTATGAAGACAACAATATGCATTGCATTAATTATTGTGCCTGTCCTGCTAACTTGTTTTGAAACTATCTCATTGTTACTTTTTCTTATTAAAATTAATAATTTTTTTTAAAAAAAAGAATTCGAACCCAAAGGGGGAAAAAAAAAGAAGCAAAAACACTGGCAAAAGACATGGTAGTATGGTTACCAACATAGGCTTAACTCATCCAGACAAATGGGAACCTTTACTCTGATGGTCCTGCTGTATCAGTGAGCAGGCTCTCTAACCTCAGCTTTCTTTTCTGCACAGTTGTTATAATAATAGCACTTACATGAGAAAATTATTATGAAAAATTAATTTAAAGCCAATTGAATTAAAGTGATAAAAATAATTCCTGGCTCAAGGTAACAATTACTACAAGTTAGTGTAAGTACTTCATGGAGAAGATGTGAAGAAGTATATTCTTCTAGGCTGAAGAATTTCAAACTTCATCAATGACAAGGAAGCTGTTTTAATGATTAGAAGTTATGATTTGTACCAGGATGCTCTGGTCACTAACACTGATTATAGAATTGGAGCCAACGAAACAGTAACAACAGCAACACTCCCGCAGAACCAGATCAAAGGTAATAATAACATTAATCATCAGCTGCAAGCAACTGAATGCTGAGTGGGAGTAGGATGTAAAACAAGGAGCAGGTCCAAAATGTAGAGTGATAGCAGCTGACAGAAAAGACTCTTCATGGGAATGAGGAAAACCTACCTGGAGGGAGCTTTGACATAATCATAATGAAGTTTAACTTACTTTTTCTGTTTGAAATGACATGTAAATGTCAACCTATCTGTCAATTTGGTTTGCTGAATTCTCATGACAGATATGAGTTTGGTCTGGACAAAGCACAATCACTTGCAAGTACCTAAAATATAGAGAGAAGAAAAATGAGGCTTGACAGGATTATTTATTAGTAAATGAATTTTAAAATATAAACTACTTGTGGAGATCTGTCAGAGCTTGTTCAAAATTTCAGATAAAAATGATCACATATTCACTCTTAATGTTTAAAGGTAGCTTCCTTAATTTTGAATAAAATTTTAATAAATTTAGAAGTGTTCATGTTTATTGAATAGGATGAAAATTAGACTTCTCATTTTTATATAGTGTAGATTTGTAAATATAGAACAATGCAATACTACTTAAGCAAATAATGAGACTTATGGCCCAATATGGCTATACTTAATTCCATTCATGGAAACATGATGATGATTATGCAGGTAATTTCTACTTATTGAGTGTTATAATTTATTCTGTCTTATATAGATGGGGGCCTCTTAGATAATCTGCTAAACTTCTATTGAGTCTATCTTATGACTTTTCTAGTGTTGAGAGTTGAAAAGGAGCAACATTATTGCTCAAAACTACATGTTTAGCACAAAAAATTTAGTAGGATCATGATTGCCAGGATAACATTTGAATGCTTTTGTCAAGCTTGAGCCTATCCATCGAGGCACAAAATATAAATCTCACTAGGCTTCTGCCTCCACCTGGCATCTTATCTGTATCCCTTGTTATCTAAACCTAGCAGGGATTTCAGTTCCCCACACATTCTTAAAGGGAATCATTAAGGAATGAAACTCTGTTTACTAAAGCTGTACATTTCAAAAGATCTACCTTTTTGCCCTTTCCTTCTTCCCTCTTACATTTCCAAGTGTGATTAATCACTTTACCGGGTCCTACCAGGGAGTAACCTGAAACTCTATAAAGCAGGATTTCCCACATGATGAGCTGATGTTCTCTCAGACTCTCCTCTCCTAAATATAAGCCCTTCTCTGAGATAGGAGTATTGTAACAGTGACCATGTGTAGACTAGGTATGTCTTTCAGGTTAACATCTATGGTCTTACGGGGCTGCATGGACAAGTGGCATATTCCTTTGAGAAGATTGCGAAGGAGAACAATGGCTAATTATCATTCAAATAACCAGCAAAGAACATTCCAGAGGAAGATGACCAAAAAGAGGTCCTGGAGGAAACATGCAGAAGAACCGAAAGTATAGGGAGGCCAATGTGTGTGCCTATTTGTGTTTAAATTCACTGTCTTCTTTAAAAGAAATACAAAAACATGCAGGAATGAGGGTAGATGATAAAGAGTATGTGCAGATCACTGTTGACTATAAGTGAGGTGCCATCCAAAGAGACATTTTTCTAGGGCAAAAATGTGGGAGCCCAAAATGTCCAAAGTTTATAGGTCAGAAGAAATTAGTGGTTTACGCTTAGAACAAATTGGAAATATTGACCTAATGTAATCAAAAGCCAAGCTATTTTTCTTTAAATTAATGCAGTTTGCCGGGCATGGTGGTGTACGCCTGTAATCCCAGCACTTGGGAGGCTCAGGCAGGAGGATTGGTGTGAATTCGAGACCAGCCTAGGCTACAAAAGTGAGCTCAAGGCCAGCCTGAACTGCATAGCAAGACCCTGTCTCAAAAAATAAATAAATAAATAAATAAATAAATAAATAAATAAATAAATAAATAGATAGATAGATAGATAGATAGATAGATAGATAAATAAATAAATGCAGCTCACATGGGTTGACAGGCTCATTCTTAGAGTACTGTAGTGACTAGCCAAGGGGAGCGGGCTCCAGTGGTGCAGAAGTTTACACCCTCCTTATTGCAGAACAGCAATGCTTTGTCCCAGCTCTTTTGTTGAAGTCAGTGTGGTTGCCCTGTGACTGTCATAGTCGTACTCACTTTGCTCAGGTGTCAGGTGTCCAGCTGAGCCTTAACACATCTCTTCAGATTACTATAGGAGATCTGAGTGTCAAGGGATTTTTCTAATCCACACTTGCATGTGTTCTACATTGTTCTACATTGCGTTGGCTTCTATGCCAAGAGCTAAGCAATGGGCCTTCATGTTCTGATGTGTGCTGGAAGTAAAAACAAAAATTATGGAAAGTAAAAGTAATTGTCATTATTATCATTCTTTCAGACAGGGTTTCACCCAAGCAGTTCAAGCTGGACTTGAGCTCACTTTGTAGACCAGGCTGATCTCAAACTTGCAGCAATCCTCCTGCATCAGCCCCCTAAGGGCTGGGATCGCAGGTGTGTGCGGCCACACTCAGCTCCTCACTGGGTTTTGATAGTTGTTCATTGCTGTAGTATAAGTGCAGGGTCATGACAACTGTCACAGTAGTTACATCTGTTTCATTCTTAATGATTTCCTGTTTGAAATCTAAAGTATCAAAGCAGTGGAGTCTCCTGTTGACTTCTCACCACCTTCATCTAGTGCAGACCACTAAACTCTATGTGAAGATTTTTGGACAGCAAGACGGCCGTGTTTTCTCCACACAGAATTCTGGAATGAGAACAGCACGTGCAACCAGGTGGGTGCGCAGGGATGTACATGACAAGGCATTGGCGCTCACCAGAGATGGCAATGAATCTCTTTAGGAGTGTGCAGAGGCAAAAGAGATGCATCAAGTATGCAGGCAAAGAACCCTGTGCTCTGTACTCTGTCCTCTGGAGAGAAAGCTGACTATTCTCTGACTAACCAGAGTTGGATCTGGTAGTCATCCTTTGTTCCGAGGTCACAAAGGACCGCCAAAGTAGCAGCATTTTTATCAGTACTAGGAGCTATGTGTCAAGAAAGAAGATGAAATACGTATTTCTTACAATAAATCACAAGGCCACACAGCCTACATTCATGGATGGTGGCATGGTGGCAGGGTCTAGGAGGACCAAGTGCCACCTTCTGACACAATTGACAGCCAGCCACAGAAGTCATTTGTGTTTCAGTGCCCTGATGACTAGCGCAGTGTCCCTATGATTCAACTATCTTCCAAAGCTGCATGTCTGAATATATAAGGGTAAAGGGGGTCCAGTTTTAAGCTGAAGTCTTAGGCTTAAATTGTAATTCGTCTTATCAATTTTAGAGACATGACAAGGGCCTCAATATGCAGTTCAGGCTGGCCTTGAACTCACTTTTGTAGCCCAGGCTGGTCTTGAACTCACAGTGATCCTTCTGCCTCAGCCTCCCAAGTGCTGGGATTATAGGCGTGCGCCACCGCGCCTGGCCCTGTCTTACCAATTTTAGAGACATAGCATTCCTATGAGGGCAGTCTAGAATGCTGAAAATCATGGCTACAGTACTTGAAAAGTCCTCCTGTCTCAGCATCCCCACCTCTGGGATTACAGGCACGCGGCACTACACCTGGCATGCCATCCTGGGAAACAACCCCAGGTCCTTGCACATGGGAGGTCGCTGCTTAGTCTCCTGTGCTAAATCCTCAGCCCTCCATTCCATTTTAAATAAGAGACATAAATATTGAGAAATTTTCATGTCTTAAGGGCTCCTAAAATTAAACTTTCGCAGATACTAAGGAAAGATTCTATATCATTATCTATAATATAGTAGGGAGCTGGGGAGATGGTTCAGCAGTACAAGCCTGGTAAGTGCAAGGCCCATGGTGGTGTTCTCCAGGGGTTGAGTTGGATACCTGCAGCACATGACAGTGCGTGGTGTGCTTGCCTGCCTTGCACAGAGAAGGCCCAAAGGTCAGTGGTGGAGGCCGGAAGGTCTGTAAGTCTGTGTCAGCGGATGAAGGATCTGTGACTGAGGGATGTGAAATGGACCCGGGAGCAATGCTGAAGAGAAGGACCAGGGCTCCTCCTAAGAGGACCGCGGCCATCCTCAGTGACAGCAAGGACCCGAGGAAGGTTACAACAGCTGGGTTCTTATCAGGAAATCCAGCGTGACCCGCTTCCCCCAGGGGAATGGACAGCACAACATGTCCCCTCCGGTTCTCCCCTTAGGCTGCTGGTGATGATCTCTGGGTGCGCGGTCCACACCCAGTAGTACTACGTGGGCTCAGTTCAGCTGGGGGATCCCACGATTGTCTTTAGCTAACCCAGCACAGCTTGTCAAATGCATAGCAAACCATTGTCTGGCCCCAGGAAAATGCTTCACCTTCCTTCATTCTTGAACACACATATATCTAGAAAAACAGAGCAATAAAGTAAAATGCGATTTGTTCTTAGTACAGATTACTTGAAAAATAATCGAAAAATCTTCTGCCACATTGAAAGGAAGGACATTAGAACAAATTAGTCCATGCGCAGGTTTTCTATATAGCCAATGAGAACACAGATATTTCCAAAATGAATCAGCTTTATGTATTTGATTTATTCTTTAGGAATGAAATGAAGAGATTCTTTTTCTGAGGCACTAAATGAAAATTAAATATCATCTAAATATTTTTTCAATGAAAAGTGAATTTGAGGGAAAAACATATACCTATACCTGATGATGGAGTGCTTACAAGACATGGATTTTTTTTTAAATGTACATAAGATAAATATTATGCTTGATGAGAACATTACTTTTCTAGATAGTTCTACATACTAATACTTACTTCAGCTGGAAAAAATATGTATAAATACCTCGCATATTTAAAAGGAGACATACTTAGAATAATATCAAATAAGATTTTACATCTTCATTTAACAAAATATTTCTTTTATCTTCACTCAGGTTTTACCCATTAGGCTATGCTTTGTAACATTTTAAAATAAAAGTTCAATGCCAGGTACTGAGGGTGAGTCTTGTATGATATGGCTCAGTGTCAAAAGCAATGACGAGAAGACTGGAAGAAGTTAGCTCAGAAGCCTCACTGAGATTAGTCACTCAGTGAGCAAAGAAGCCCTAACGCAAGTCAGCTTTATTTTGGGTAGTGAGCGTGATCTCGTGCGTAATCATTCAAGTAAAGGTGGACCATATGTACAGTCACAAATGTGACCACGATCTCCATTAACTCCTATCCCTTCCCTATCACTGGGTTCATCCAGGAATCGACCAGTAGCATTGCAAGCTAGGGAGAAAGCAAGAAACAGAGCTCACAGATGAAGCTGCTATCCCTCACCTGGAGTCCCAGATTTCCGGAATTCCCCCATCCCAGCTTTCCAGAATTTTCATCAACAGGCCACAGCGGCCCCTGGGCCCTGATTTTTACACTCCATTTCTTGAAATGCCAATTAGGCCACAGGTGAGGGTTTCTAACTCAGGTGGACAAGTTAAAAGATCATATGGATGACTGTATCAGTCAGTGACATTTCTTTTCTCCTTTTCTGGAAATATCACAAAATTTTTGTGCCAGAAAAATTAATACTTTTGAATACTCTTCAAGTTTCTATACATCAGTTAGAGTGTGTATCTGAAGTTTTGTTGATATTGTGACTTAATTGTGTTGACATATATGTACATGTAAGTGAATAAATCCTGGAGACATCATTTCAATTTTCACCTTCTCAATAAGGTGCTTTGCCTTTTAAGTGTTGTTCTATTAGTTCATTTGTAAAAAGGACATTTGATTTGGAAAATTGGCACCTGCCACCTGGGAATCACCTCTACTCCGCTGTTTCTCTACTCTTGCTTCTCTCTTCTTCCACTGGACCCTTTTCCAGGTCGTCTTGGTTTATTGACGACACAGAGGAACATACTGGATTCTTCCACCATAATGGCAGCAGCACCTGCCTTTCTGACGCTGTCAGTTCTTGCTTGACAGCCTTAAAAGTATGATTTAGAAACATGTGAATTAATACCATTCCTTAGAAATAAAATAACTTAATATGATGTCTCTTGTAGATGCTTTGTACTTAAAATTCATTTTTGTCTGATGTTAAAATAGGTTCATAACCTTTCGTGCCATTCACTGTCACCTCAGATGCACTTTTCTAGACTTTTACTTCCAACTTTATCATTTTCTTATGTACCAGGGTATTTCGATTTTAAAAAATCTTCACTAACCCTGTTGGTGTTCATTTTCTTCATTTTCCCACCCCTGCCCTCCTGTAACCTTTTCTTCCATCCTACACATTCTCTTTCCTTTGCACTCTCTCTCTCTCTCTCTCTCTCTCTCTCTCTCTCTCTCTCTCTCTCTCTCTTATTTATTTACTTCAGAGTATCACTACAGAATTCAGACTCAGTGATCCTCCTGTCTCAGCCTCCCCATTGCTTGGATTACAAGAGACTACCATTCCCGGTTTCTGTGGCCAGCACAGCATATCTATGCTTCCAGGTCCAGTGTATCATGTCGTGCTAGGGATTGGACTTTGAGTCCTAATTCTTGGCAGCCACATCTACTCAGCCTACTGAATTCTTTTATTGGAAACAGTACTCTTACATTCAATAGCACACTGCACAGAATGTAAGTGAAGCTTTTGGAGCAAAACTTAAGTATACTTAGTTTTCTGAGATTTTCAAGTTAAGGAAATGTATTTTTATTATTGTGGTGAGGAAGACAGTCTGCCTTCTAGTCCAGCGTTTCTCAACCTGTGGGTCGTGACCCTGGCGGGGAGGGGGGTCAAACAACCAAAACACAGGGATCTCCTAAAGCCATCAGAAAATACATATTTAAACTCATGCTACGCCATTATGAAATGTTATTTATTGGAATTAGTAATAAACAGTTCTCAACATATAATTAAATATTGTTTTTGTGATTATCACTATGTTTAAATTACATTTGATTTGCAGCAATGAGAATACCTAATGTATACCAGGTATTTACATTCCAAATCATAACTGTAGCAAACTTACAATTTTGAAGTAGCCACTAAAATTATTCTTTGGTTTGGGGTCACCACAACATGAAGAACTGTATTGTAGGGTCATGGCATTAGAAAGTTTGAGAACCACTGTTCTATTCATTCAAGAGCTGGTCCTTGGAAGATCTGGAACAAGCAGATGTTAATGTGTAGGTACTAATGCTGCCCCAAAGCTCATATATTTAAAGCTTGGCCAGCTGCTTTGGAAAGGGTGGAAACTCTAAGGCATTGGTTCTAGTTGGAAGTTTAGATAAGTGAGAGGGATCGTGGTCCGGTATGCTGTCTCCACCTGCTCATTTTTGCGCTCTTGCTCTCTGTGCTAAGAAGCTTTGCTCCATCACATACTCTTCACAATAACATGCTTCCTTCCCACAGTACAGAATCCCCGGAGCCCCGGGAACATGGACTTAACCCTCTTGAGCTGTGAGCCTAAATGAACACTTCATACTATAAATTGATTTTCCCAGATATAGTTACATCTAAAGAGACAAATTGACTGACACAAAGGGTAAGATTATATCTGAAGTTTGGACTTTTTCTCTGCTTCCTCTTCTATATTTTTTTAGTATAAACCTAAGATATTTCTTCACATCTTCTCATGCAGCAGAATATTCTCTGATGTCCTATATGTCCCATATTGCTTTATACATTGAATGACAGTGAAAACAAAACAAAGAGTAACAAAAAAACTACTACCACCACTTTTCAGGATCTGAAACAGATTAAACTTAGGCCCTTGTACTTAAATAGGTTTTGTTTTCAACATGTAAATATTTGACTTCAACAATGCTGAGAAATCTTCTATATCCCCAATATGGTTGAAACGTCAGCAACTCTGGTTTTAAACCATCTCTCATTTGGGTTTACAGTATGTAGCCATAACAAGTAAGTTGATATTCATAATAAACCTTGTGACCTCTTCATTATTAGCCAAATGCTTCTCTCCTGGTAAGGGACAGAATGTCTTTTACTTGATACCTAAGGGAAACTGAAATCAGGTTAGATGCTGAACTTCTTAACATAAAATATTTCATTAAACATCTTCCTCTTAACTTTATTTTAAATGTTTTGGAAATTCATTGAGAAGCATTAAATAAGGATTTGATGTAATCATACCTGCACATTCAAAACTCAGTATCAGTAAATTGGATCAAGAGTAACTTGGGCCATAAAACTTAATTTGATGCTAGATAGGCGGCCCAGAAGGGCAATAAGAGTATTGTGATTATAGACTTTGATCATTGAAGGAAAACAAAAGATAATTTTGAGAGATAATTTTCTGTTAATTTTGGGGAAAGCCAGCAGTGGTAAATTCAGATAATCCCTTGAAATTTGTGTCAACAAACATACATAAGCACTGCTAGACATATGCTCACCGCAAGTTGGAAAATATCCTCAAAGCTGCATTGATCCATCTCGTAGAGTAACTCCCCATAAAATATCTCCTTCTAGATTTGTTTTCCTTTCAGTGGCCCCCATCTTCTCAGCACTTTCACCTTCACTTCACACTCACAGCCATTAGTGCTCCTGACAGGGTCTGGGTCATTGGCGGCCAACCAGGGGCATGCATGCTGCAGCCGTCCGTGATTGAAAGCTTGAAAGATTTCCCATCACTGACCAAGGTCATCCTGTTAGAGAGAAGGTTCTTGGATCCACTGCACTGCCTATACTTTCCTACCCAACTCTTGCTTGGCAGACTTGGCTGCGAAGCCTGGACATGCAGTTATAGTAGTTTCTCAAGTTCTACATAAAAAACATTTAAAAGATATATTTGAGAATATAAAAAATGCTGAGTCTTAAAGGACACGGACATATTTTTGTGTATACCTATACTTATTGAATGGCACTTGTAATCTATTAATATAAAACCTATTATGACATGTAGTGCAAAAAAAAAAAAAAGAGAAATGATTCTTCTCTGAATTTGGTGAAAGCAAGTTGAGCAACTGTATATGATAATACCAATAAGATGAACACAAGAGAGGTCCTGTGTAGTGCAATTGTCATAAATTCTGATATGTAAAACAAATGCCTTCATTATATGAATCAAACAAAGAAAGGAAACAAGATATTACATACACTGTAGTAGACAGAAATTGGGAGGCGGTTTCTATTTTATATTTAGAGGCAGCATAATTTGATGACATTTCAATGTTCCTATTATATAGGACATTGTCATGAAAATTGCCCTCTTTTCTCTGCACACTAAATGATCTTTCAAAGAAAATAAAAAATATTCCTGGATAAGTTCCCAGGTGCTGTTGAATAACTTTATTCTGTCTTGTAATTTGCGCATCTCGCCGTTTGTGTTATTGATGGACTATTCATTCTCTCTTGTAGGGTTTTTGACCTTGAAAGCTTTTTAGATGATCCTGCTTGTGATTCCGCTTATGTTGAGACCTTGCTCTGTCATTCAAAAAGAGTTCTGTAAGTCATGTTATGCATACATCAGAGCATTTCTGTGGTGGAGTTGGTTCCCCACTGTGTCTGAGGCCTCGCCTAAATGTTCCAAAGAAACGTAAGTAATGGACAGTGACCAATCTGTCTCCATATCTGTCTTCTGAAGGTGACATTAGGAGCTCTTTTCTATTTTGTATGATTTCCCTGGAAAAAATGTTATTTGCTTAGGGACACATTCTTCCCCTTTATAATTGCCTCATTATTTTGAACTAATCATCCAAAATTATATGTGAATATCATTGACATTTTAAATTTTATCATTTTTGGAGTAATGACTCTCTCATATTTATTATTCTTCTCATTAAAAAAAGATTCTAATTATGGCGTGGTTTACATGATCTGCTGACATGCTAGTGGTTTTAACAATTATTTCTTTCAATTTATGTAAACCTTTATATATTTATAACGTAGTAATCTCTTATTTTCTTATTTTTAAATGAAAAAAGTGTTATCGCGAGCACTTACTCTAGTATTAATATTTTCACAATTCAAGTTACTATTGCTCTAATGCATTTTTGCTGATGTACATATGAAAGAATATATGTCAGCAGGACACAGTCCAAACAGAAGATGAGTAAGTATCTTTTTCAAAAACAGCAAAAAAGCCTAAAATAAAGGATAATGTAGGTTCTCTGGTGGTTTTGCTAAGTTGGTCAGTAGGTACAATGTTATATTTAGATACAAAGAACAAGTGCTTGTGTCTGATGCGCTGATGATTTATGAAAATGTGCGGAGTACTGCACAAGAGTTGAGAGAATATTTTATGTGAGCTAACATAGAAAAATGCTGAAAGTTTAACATGATGTATATGTTCATTACACTGCCTTGATGGCATCCAATATTTTCGGGAAAGGAAAAATCCCCTTGTATCTCAAAATATGGAAAAAAGGTTTCCATAAATAATTGAAATTGGAAAGAATATGAAACCTAAACAATACAATTCCTATTTAAAATAATTCTTATGGATAATAAAATTTTAATCAGGAAATGAAATTTAAGAAAAACCTTGCTCAACATTTTCTTATTTATTCTCTAATAAAGGATTAATGTCAAGAATTATGAATGTGAGATACAAAAATCTCAGTTGAATATACTTCTAAATTGGTAAAGTTATACATATATTTTTTTGTCTTTTTGAGACAGGGTTTCATTATGCAGTTGAGGCTGGCCTTAAGCTCCTTTTGTAGCCCAGTCTCGTCTCGAACTTGTACCAATCCTCCTGCCTCAGCCTCCCGAGTGCTGGGATTACAGGCCTGAGCAACCACGCCTGGCTAAAGTTATATATTTTAGTTCCTAAATTTATAATGTTTTTTTAAATTATGTATTACAATACAGTTCTCAGGTTCATTAATTAATATATACGAAATGTTTATGGAATATATATTTCATCTGAAAAACTCAACATGCTGTTACGCAGATTTATATGAAAAATATCAGCCTAGAATGGTTAGGCAATGTCTATATATTTACCTTGCATTTTAGTAGTGGGTTTATAATGTTAATTAATTTTCCTAAATCCAATACCCTGAAGTCTCATTAGGTACATCACTCTTAATTTTTCCATCATTCAATTAATAAAACATGCATTAAATATAATGTAGTTACTATGTAACACTATTTACTGATGTTACAAATATCTTTCCTAGGTTTTTAATAAGTTATAAAAAACAAAAGAAAATTTGATCTCATTCTACTTTATCAAAGTTTAGAGCATGGTGAATAATTTTGAAAATTGAAGAGGTATTTCATTTTTTATACTTTTTAAATTATTTATTTGTTTGTTCATTTATTAAATGGTCTCGCTATACCTCTTGGAATCATAGGGATTCTCCTGTCTCAGCCTCCCCAGTGCTGGTATTAGAAGTATGTGTAATCATCCCAGATTTTGATGGCCAGCATGACTCTCCAGGAGCTCATGTGCCTGTCACAGCATGTGATACCAGAGATTGAATCTAACCTGTGCTTGCCAGGAAGGTGCTTAGACCACTCAACTATCTCCCCAACCCTTGAAGATGTATTTTGATTTCCTTCTGCCACTTAAAAATGTAGCTGTTTAATATATAAGACAGTGTATTACTTCCTGAAGTTGTGGATATTTGAAGTCATGAATCAGAGTCACTTGATGAAGATGAAAGTATCAGAAAAAGCCTGGAGTAGCCCCTTGTGCTCCCTGGCTTGGAGCTCCTTCTTTCTTCAAATCTACCAGTTCAACCTCTTAGCTGGAGCTCTGTGTCATTTTCTCGTTTCTATTGAATCTTTGGCCATCATGTAAAGGTAATGGTTATTATGATACAGCTTACTGAAAAATTCAAGACTCTGTCTCTCTACAGTGGTCATCCCTCCATGGTTCATTTAAGTACACCTGGAGGTGTGATTTTTCTGCAACTATGGACAAGTTTTGAGCTAATCAAATTGACAATCCACTTTAACTATCGCATATTTTTTAAGGATTTAGTATTTTTTAATTAATTAATTTTTTACATATAGTACAGAGTTTCAAAACCAGAAAAATTTAACAGTGGTTACATTACATATTTTCATCATCAGATCAGTTTAGATTAATAGATATCGGTGTATAAGATTGATCAAGCAATTAAACATTAACACGTTCAATATCTTATTTGACAATTTGAAATGCAAGTAGAACTCCTGAAACCATATTTAATATCCCAATAAACACAAGACCAGAATTTCACCTAACATGACACTGCCCTATTACAATTGAAATGCAATAATCCTCTGGATGAAATACTAATTTATCTTTTTTATGAGCAGAATAGATTTATTGAGGGAAAGAAAGCTCCTGTCTGAGAGGGACAGGAGGGGTGTCCGTAGTGGATGTCCTCCTAATTTATCTTTACACTGAAAAAACAACTCTCTAAGTTAGAGTCCACTTGGAGACGAAGGCAAATTCTTAGCTCTGAATCTTTGTAAAGATAAAACTAAATTTGCACAACCCCAATGGACAGTAGCAGAGGAAAAACTTTTCCAGTTCAAAAAGAAATAGAAGGATAGAAAAAAAAAATAGACCAAATAAAGCCTGAAAGCCAGCAGAGTAAATATAAAATCTACTACTGTATTTCCAGCATCAGACTATTGAAGGTGACCTGAGAGCTCTAAAGTGACAGGGCAATCCTTCCTCAACAGTCTTGCATCCTAAAGTCTTCCCCTTTTGTTTGGCTCTGCTAACATCCTACATCACTGTTTAACAAGCATTCTACAATCCTGGGATATTTGACCTCCTGTGATCTCCACTAGAATTTTGGCTTCATTCACACAGCTAGTGACACTGCCTTCTCAGCTTCTTCTTGGATATACTCTGGTGACTTCCTTTGAAGTGTTCGCAGCACAGACCTTACAATTGCAACACATCTGGCAGCATGTGGAAGACACACTGGGAGACCCACAGCAGCCCTGCTTGAACCACGACAGCGCTGGCTTCTTGAGTGCTGGGATGATGAGCCACAGGGCACTGAGTCTCTGGGAGCGATTCCATAGAAAGCCTCTCGCAATAGGCATCTCAGGCTCTTTTCTAGTGGGAGGTTGATGATTTTGCAAACAATAGCATACATGGGGTAGGACTTTCCTACTTCCTGCGATGACTTTAAGGCATTTTCGCTTTTTATTTTATTTAGAAGAGTAAAAATAAAAGTGAAAACAAATAGCAGGAAAAAAAAGGCAGAGAATAGGCCAAATATCTTAGCAGATTAAAGCAGCTGCAAGCAGGTGCAGGAGCTGGGGGTTTGATCCCCAGGTCTTCTGCATAAGCAATTGAGCCTGGGCGTGGTGGCGCTCATTGGTCTTGGGTTGCTGTAAACAGGTGATCACTATGAGCCCGATCTAATAGTGAGAGCCTGAATACCCTGTAGACAATTCCATAAAATACAAAAACAAAAAGAAGAATATGTAAAGAAAAAAAAAAAAAGAGAGACAGAAACAGGGTAGCATACCACAATAGCTATTTTATAGATGTGCAAACCAAGAATAGCAAATTAAGTGGTTATTACAGTACTTATTTTATCATCAAATCTGTTGCTTACTTTAACAGATATATCTATGAGAGATGGGCTAAATAATTGAATATTAATACTTGCTTTTAATAAATATTAACTTTTTCTTGTCTTTTTTAATTAAAAAATATTTGAAACAGAGTATAATAATAATTGATAAGACATTAGAAACAGTATACCTTTAGAAGACCAAGATGAGAGGTATTCGACCCTGGGTTTTATACTGCATATGCTGTCCTTGAGGTAGTTGTTTAGGTAGCAGATAAAGCATATAAAGTTAATCATAGTGAAAATTCTAAATATTAGCTGCATTTTTCAAAACTACTGATGGAAATTATTAGTAAAATCGTCTCAGCCTTGCTGCACATATACTTGCATGATTTTTTCTTTCTTTTTTCCCTATCTTTTGTCCTTTCCCTTATCTTTGTTGTTTAATCCATTTGCTCAATTTCTTTCCAAATTACTATCTTTATTATACTTTTCAGATGTATTCACTCTTTCAGATTCTTACTTGAAATAGGATATTTACACATGTGTATCTGAGTTATTTGACATTTTTCTTAGCTCTATACAAAGCATTTGGTTTTATTTAATAGCTTTAATCTCTTCAGTAACACCAGCTCCTTTGTTTATAATTTAATATACATCTTTTTAGGGTCACATTTAAGTTTTTCAATTATTTTTCTCCCTTAGCCTCTCCGTGTGGCTAAAAGTAGCCGTGAGTGTGCATGTCACCCTTTGAACATTATGCTACCTTGAAATTGACTTTATCAGATCCACTAACTATTCTACTGCCATTAATCTTAGGTTCCTGAGATTTCTCAGGTTATGAGAAAGGCATAGACATTTTCTTTTATCAGCATAACATATGACACTCCTGCCTCTGGTCCAATCTCCAGTTGATCCCTTGTCTCCAGAAGAATCATCCTCAGCCTGAGCTTCACTGCTGACCTTGGCCATCACTATTCTGTTCCTCTGAACTCCGACCAGAATCCAGGCATAGCAAGGACAATCACACACCTCTTTGATACCAGTCTTTTGTTATCAGCTTTTTCTTGTCATAACACAGTACTAAATACCAAGAACATAAACAAGGGGACTTTAATGAGGTTCATCATTTCTGGAGTTTCGGTCCATGGTGGCCCGGATTCAGGCACAATCTTGGTGAGAGGGGCTATGCAGAGACATGTATGTCACTGCAGCTGGGACATTGATCAGCAGGAGTTAGGAAGAACCAGGGCACCAAGTCTAGACCCTATGCCCCTACCTCCGTGACCCGCCTCACCCACGTGCAGTCATGGAACTGCAATTGTTAAGATATGTTCTTAAAATCATAATTTTGAAGATCGTTTTCTGTCCCTCTTCACCTGGAGTATTACATTAGCTTATGAACTGTCATAGAATAATGCGTAGTGTCCGTGTATCAACCTTCATGTTATCTGAATAAATTTATTGTACCTTGTGGTGTCTAGCTCACCTGGTCTATTTTTTGATTACTCATAAATACTCCACTTGCTTTTCTTTTGTGAAATTTAAAGCTGCATGTTATTATCTGTTTTTCTTTTCTATTTTTTTAAAGCAGAATAGATTTATTAGGGCGGAAAGAAAGCTCCTGTATGAGAGGACAGGAGGGGGTTCCCCATTGGGTGGTCCCCCAATTACCTGCTTTTCAAAGCCCAAACTAAATGCCTGTAGATTCAAGATGGCTCCTTTATTTCATGAAATCAGAATTTATCTCTACCTTTTGAAACTTTGTTAATCATATATGTTTCTCAATATAGTTTGTAGTTGCTATTATTATGAATTATATCTCTTTCATATCACTACATCGTAACATATGATTAGGATAAGGATAACGTCTATTTTTTTTTACCTTTGTGTTTTTCAAAGAACAGTTTACAACGTTTTAAACATATGAAGTCACTAGTTAGATCAGTGGAGTGAATGAAGTTCATGGTATATATAATTATTTTCAAAGTATGCTATAATTTTTTTCAAAAAAATTTTTGTCACCTAGCAGCAGTTAAGCTAGTGTAACTATAGTAAGTAATTTCTAAAGTAAAGAGAGTATCTGGGTACAAAATTATGTAAGAAATATAATTAATGAAAACAAATTTGAGATGTAATACTACAACTATTGCATGTCAGTTCTCTCTCTCTCTCTCTCTCTCTCTCTCTCTATTTTGCAGAACCAGGGATTGAACTCAGGCCCTTGTGCTTCTGAGACAAGTGCTTATTCTACTGAGCTATCTTCCCAGCCCCTATTGCTAGATAGAAGGAACTGGCAAAATATTTCTATGTGATCCAGTTTTGGTACTGAGAGCTCAGGGAAGTTCAGGAAAGGTAACTCTGTTAAAAAAAAAAATGATCTGATGAGTGCAGAGCATTCAACACGTTGTTTCAGCAAGCAGAGTCGGAGCTGGACTGCAGTTCCCTGCCAAAAATAATTCACAAACCCATTAGTCCAAGGACTTTGCGAAAGACAGGAATCTGAAGAAAAAAGCAAGACTGATATGTAATGCTTGGAGAGCAAAACTCCTCAGTGTTTCCAATATGGAGCTAGAATTCAGTGTAACTTACTGTGCCATATTAGTGTCCTGCTAGTCTAGTCTACAAGTGTCGACAGCTGAGGTAGATCAGATAGAGGACAGATGTAGGCAACGACAGAAAGCCTGGATGACCTCTCTGTTCCTCCCCAGCACCACACCACAAGAAAGAGTGTAATGGGCTTGCTAAGTAAGTAAGTTGTCACAATACAGCTGTTGCATTGAGTAGGCTAGATAGCTCAGTGGACTAAAGCTCAGGCAGAGTGCAGTGGCCTGGATTTAATGCCCAGCATGTCTTGCCAGCCCCACCTCCAGCGAGCAATGAGACAGAGGTTGAGACTGGGGCGTGGTAGCACACCTCTGTAACCCCAGCATTTGAGAAGCTGAAATCAGCAGGATCGCTATGAGCCAGATCTGTGAAGTGAGACACTGGAGACCCTGTGCTAAATACATTAAAAAATACAGTAGTTACAATGAAATTAAGTATTTATTTATTTATTTTGTTTGTTTGTTTATTTATTTTTATGGCCGGCTCAGCCTGCCCTCAGGGCAGGGCTGGCACAGCATGTGGTGCCAGGGATCCAACCACTATCCCTAAAGCCGCCTAAGTTTTCCTAAGCAGGTGCTTTAGACCACTGAGCCATCCTGCTGGGCCCAAAATTAAATATTTAAATGCAGAAAAAAGGTCAAAAAGTAACTGATTTCTGAATACTGAAACGTAAATCTATGGAGCCAGAAAAATCTAATTCAGAGCTGTTACGTTTGTTGGAGTGTACAAATTAAATCGGTGCAGATAAATAGATAGATAGAGATATATATGTCTAGTTCATAAGATGGAAAATAAAAATAATCACATCTCTAAGTTAAATTGAATTTTTCATATAGAATATGTAAAAGATTGTTCACAAAATTCAACACAGTACACATAATGATGAATTTTCTTGGATTTTAATATCAAGGAGTTTAATGATCTGTCAACAAATTTCATTCTTTGTATTGCAAATACAATTTGTCATTCAACAACATTTTAATCTTTATGACCAGGAGACTGCTTTTAAATAAATGTCAACTTACCGACAATTACAAGTGTATTTCAAGTTTCCAATATTTCCAAATGAAATCTGATCTGACTTGTCTTATGCCTCTAGATCTAGAAGCAGAGATATGTAGTCATGATTAAATTTAAAACAAAACATACAAATGACTTTATGGGAACCTAGAAACAAATGTTTCATAGAATCCAGAAAATAATTTATGTACAATTGGCAATTTATATCTTTCAGTCAGAAGATTAATTTTTTATCTTTTGGAAGTATTATGGTAAGACTGAGTCTATAATCCTACTTTTGCTTCTTTCTAATGAGTTTAAGGTAGTAAATTGAACCTTTCCTTTCATCTTTCTCAGACTGCTCATTGCAGACACACTCTTTCACAAGTATGTGTATACATTTCATTATCCATGTTTTGCTAATTTTCAAATGTTCTCAGTAGGACTAACTCTTTTGATCTTCAAAAAGTATTTAAGTAGCTAGGAATTATAAATAGGTAGAGAAGATCATTCATCTCAAATCATTTACATATTGTTAGTTTAGTAACCAAAATACGGAATAAAACAAGTGAATTATTTGGCTTAAGAAAATGAGTGAATAACCACATAATGGTTGTTGTATAGCATTGTATTAATTTTTATTTACTAGTTTATGAGCATAAAGACCGTCTTTTTTCTGTGTGACTGGGGATTGAACTCAAGTTTTTGTGTTTGCCAGGCAAGTACTTATTCTACTGAATCTATCTCCCCAGGCACTCATCCATAATTTTTAAAAATATATACCTGTTTATATTGCACTAACACCCGTATAACACATAGAAATAAAAGAACCAAGAAAACATTTCCCATTCAGTAAATTGATGTTGAAACCAGAATTTAAAACCTCACTATGTAAAATACTAGCAAACTTAAAGAGGTCTATCATAACTACAAATAAATCAAGCGTTCTTATATTCATAATTTACCAGGCATTTCCGCAATATGTGTAATTACTCATTTAATGAAAGTAGGCACCAGCTGAGGAAACTTCAATTATATGCCTATAAATTTAAACTTGAAAAACCATAAGCATTTGGACCATAAGGGACAAACAAAAGTGTTTGTAATTCTGTTCTCCTAAGGAAACAAACCAAATGATAGCTATTAATTCTGTTGGCTGAACTACAAAAAGATCTGTGCCAGGTTATCAATTTCACAAGTTCTCCTGTAATCGTTACCAAGGGTCCACTTGATAGTGGGGTTTTGGTATTTTCTGTGTATGACAAACTGACATGTCACAATTGACCTGAAATATCTCTGGTTAATCTGAATCAGTTTTTATATTAGCTAAGGCAGGGGCAGAAAGGGCCAAAGCCTTCAATCTAATATCAAAACAAAACTTAGCAGAACTTTTAAAATTGTTGTCAAAGATAAGGAGAGAAACACTCAGTATACTTTGTTTTCATAATGGGACTGGAACTATCTGTGAATAAAAACCTAACTAGATATATTTATAAAACATTGAACACTGACATGATGAATGAAAGAAGACAGGCCCAAAGAAGAGACTAAATTATTGCACACAAAAAACTAAAATAGATTGAAGGTGGAGAAGGAGAACAAGACGAAATGAATAAAGGGTGTCAGGCAGTGCAGCCGATCCTAAAATCATATGCAGTAATAGAGAAGGACTGGCATTTCCACACAGCAAGGCTGGTCATCAAGCTTTTTCCTTCTTTTGGGGCCAGTGTGACTTCCTTTTCACAAGCTTATACTTTTGTCTGATATGTACATTAATATTTTGGGTAATAATAAAACTTCTTGTATTTGTGCCTGTGTGAACAAAAAAGTGCTGAGAAGCAAATATAACTACCTAGATCTGCCAGAAAATATGCAAATGTTAAATAATGTCTTCAAAATAAGGGCCTATGTCTTAACATAATACCGAATCACTTTTTCTACACCATTCTAATCAAGAGAGTTATGTAACAATCACCCTAAAAATGTCAAAGTCAGGATAGGCTCTTCTTTCCCTATGCACACATCTTATTGATGGCTTTTATAACCTCCCCCAAATTTTATAAAATTCATGCTCCGTGGATCACTACTTTTGCTTACCTCTGCAGAGTGCCCTTGTTACTACTGTCCTGCGATGTTGCTTAGCTGGCCACGAACCCACTCACCATCATTCTAGGAACCCTAATTTATGGACAGTATGAACACCTGCAAGGTGCTTGTCACAAGGTCCAGTTAGCAAAATGGTGCATTTGAGGTGAATATGTTCCCAAGTTTTTCATTATTTTCTTCTCACTTCCTTCAACACCACTAATTGCTCACAGATACCTGCGAAAGAGTGCCCTGGCCCTCACTATAAATTCTAAGCTGCTTAGAATGACATAAAAGCCATAATCTTGCCTTGGGATAAAAATCCAATTACTTCTGCCTTTACTCATGACCTTACTATACACATTTTTATAATGGAAAATATTTTTAATTCTTTGCACCAAAAAAAGAAAAAAGAAAAAAAAAAAAAGCTTTTTCATGAACATCTAGGCTGGAAAAATTCTTAGCTCACTTCCTCTGCTTCTGTTCCTTTGCTAAGGAGTTTGACAATCTCCACTGAAGTTTCCACGTCAAAAGAAATGCGGTACATTTCTGAAGTCATGAGCTGCATGTCACTATTAAAAGAGTGATGTTACTCAGGGAATGACACTTGAATAGTAAGATACACACACTTCGACAGTCACATGTGTCTAGTGCTTCCTTATTATACAGTGTGGTTTAAGGTATTGGATGAACACTGAATTCGGTGAGCATTCCTTCCTGACAGCACTGACCAGCCATTTGCTGGCCTGGCCTGTTTCCTTTTTTGCTTCCGTAGGTTCCACTGCATGCTTGAACAACGTCTTTCACATCTCACTTATTCGTTCGACTTTCTATCTTAATTTTTAGTCCTTTCCATGATTAGCACAAATAGTTCAGCTGCTTGAGTTTTGCATGTCTCAGTGTTTGCCTTGGTGGCAGTGGGGCTCCTCTGGAGGCCTCTGCAAGCTCCCTGAGGCAAGAGGTGGTGTTAAGACACGGAGCCACTGAGGGGGCACCAAGACTGAGACCATTATCAACACAACAGTTAATACGCTTCAGTTTCTCATCAAATCCCTGAACAAAATATCATTCCTGCATTCATTCTAGCTTGGTGCCCGCAAATATTGCCTTTGTGTCTCAAGATAGCGTAACTTTTTATTTTCAAAATACAGCAAGATCATTACTTCTACCCCTGATACTTTTCTCTGCTCTCATGCAGCATCAGCTCATTAACTCAAGAAGCTCTCTCTTGTTATTGGGAACGGAAGGCACCTTCGGAGACTAAAGTCATTGCTGAGAGAAGGACGTAAGAGCCAGGCCACGGTTGCCTGCTAAGCAGAGAGCGCTTGGTTCCATCTACTACAAAAAGACACAAAGCTACCTTGGAAAAAAATGTGGGCCTGACTCGAAATAGTGATGTAAATGAATGTTGAATTTAAACCAAGTCACTGGAGGCAAAAATCAAGAGTGTGTAAATGTGTGCAATCTAGGAAAGAAATGTGGTCATAATACTTTATGGAATGAAATTACAAATATGAGAAGTAAAGTTTGACTCCATGGAATAAGATCACCATGAAACATCTTACAATAACAGAATTTACCTAGAATATCACTCTTCTTTTGCATAATTGTTGCCTCCTCCGTAAAAAGTGTAAGTGCTATGAAGACATTCTTTTCTCTCTGTAAGTAAAGCTGTGTCTACTACAGTGCTGAGACTCTGGGCCAAGACTTTGCTTGTGTGTAAGCAACTTCAAGAGAACCAATATTAAACAGTACTATTTTATCAAAACTGTTAATGAAATAGTAGATTTTAGGAGGTAGTTCATGCTGGAGGTATACTATTTAATTTAAAAATAAATCATGCGGGGCCAGTGAGATAGTTCGCAGAGTAGGTGCCTCCTTAGGCAAACGCAGGAACCAGGGTTCCATCACTTGCACCAAATCTTATGCCAGCCCTACCCTCAGGTGCACTGAAGAGGTCATAAAGACCAGGCATGGCACATCTGTAACCCCAGCATTGGGGAGGCTGAAAATAAAAGGATCGCTTTAAGTCTGATCTGCGTAAAGAGACCATGCACCGAATATGTAAAACATCATACGAATGAAACATGCTCAAAGAAATGTTTTGATAGATCCATACAAAAAATCTAAGCTTCATGAAGGAACTTCCAGAAATCAAAAAGGATGGTAACATATACAGGAGAAACACATTTTGTAATTGTGTGTTACTGCATTTGATCTCCACTACTAATGAAAATGAGAACGTATTTGTTGTCAAAAAAGATGTGTATTTGAAAAAAAAGTTTGTGTTAACAGGTTTTTTTTTTTTTTTTTTTTTTTTTTTTTTTTTTTTTTTTTTTTTTTTTTTTTTTTTTTTTTTTTTTTTTTTTTTTTTTTTTTTTTTTTTTTTTTTTTTTTTTTTTTAACCTGAAGACAAAAGGATTTAAGCAAAGTTAATTTTTAGGCTATCCATGAGTTTTACAATGACAGAAATAATGACTCAGAACTTAGTACAGTGACATAAAAAAATTCCCTCTGCAAGCATTAAATGCTTTTATGGTCTGCATAATCTACTTTACCCTTCATGTCTACATTTTCTACAAAGACACATCTTTCCTATAAAAATGAATAATCAATTATAATTGGTGTGGAGTTTTATTTTAATGCTCAGCATATATGAGAAATGACAAGGTGGAATTCATTTTAGCTTTATAGGAATCTGCTCATGGTGCGATTACTTCCTAATTTTAGCCTCCGTTATTTTAATAAGTGATATTTTAGAGCTTTCCCCAATGTCTTCTGACTTAGAGTTGCAGCTATTGTTTCTTCTCATGATAAAAGTCAGTGATTTGTAGGCAACACCTACGTGAAGAAGCACAGGTTTGGTGAGGATGTGGCGAAACTGGCAAATACCCTTTCCCAAGATATTCATATGCAGAAATGAAGCAGTGACGTGCAGCAGAGCTCTCTGGAGGGACAGAATCAATGTACAGTGCAACTCCAGCAGGGCGCATGTCCCAATTCAGCCTCAGCTGTTTGTGGAGTTTTCCTAATAATCATTATCCGCGGAAACACTACAGCGTCAAGGAAATAGCAGTCATGCTCTGCAGTTGCTTTTTCTGGCTGGAGATTTTCAGGTAGCCGATCTGAGAGTGTTATTTCGATCTCTTCGCTGTGCATTGACTGCTGCCCTGAGACCCACCTCTGGCACAGGGGCCAGAACTCTGGCATGGTTGTAGCCTGATGGGCATTTCCAAAGGCAGAGTGTGATGGACGGGGCCCAGAAGCAGCTGCGGTAGGACAGATTCACCTGTAGGTTCCGTGTTTGTTGCTTTCTCCCTTTCTTGAAATGCTATTGGTTGACCCCTGAGTGAAACCTAGGATGGAAGCTGATGGAGGTCTTGGTTGCGCTCATCACTGGGCATGTGGCCCTCCCTTACTCTGATGAGACCGTGGTCACGTGGGTGCCTGAACACATGGTTCATTTTTGCTTGGGTGATTGTGCACGAGATCACGCTGACTAAGCTGTGTTGTTTCGGAGGTTCTTTGCTCACTGGGGAGGGAATCTGGGTGAGTCCTCTGAGCTAACTTCATCGGGTCTTCTCGTCGCTTCTTTCGGCACCGACAAAGAACATTACAACGCATCGTAACTCATTGCTGTACCACATGTGACTCTTACGTGCTCTTGTTTTATCCCTCTTCAGAGCTCTAAGATTCCTAAGATCCCCAAAATTCCCTGCACCAACAAAGGTACTTTGATCATAGCTTTATTAACCCTATATCTTACCAAACTAAAATACATAGCTCCAGAAGACACGGCATATTTAAGGTTTAATATAAAAATAGATATTTTTTCTAACGTTTTCTGAAATCCATGGTTCTTCACAATTTGGGAGTGCTGTAGGAATGTAATCCCCGTGAATTTTAGGTGTTCATGGTGAAATGCTATAAATGCTTATTCAAATGATTTTATTAGGTAGAGTTACAGAATCAGAGATGGGAGAATATGCAAACGCGCCTTGGAGAGCCAGAAAATCCAGTAGTGACTGAAGTTTCAGTGCTTGGAGGCCCAATGTAGAATCGCTCTGTGACTTTGCCTTGTAAAGCTGAGGTGTCTCTGTATCAAAGCTGAAGACACAGCAGAACCGTCTCCAGAAGCAGTGAGAAAGAGTGGGGATTTCTTTTAGTGCTCCCTAAAAGAAATCACTTCTTTTTTATTTTTCCTTTCTCTTTTCGCTCCTATCGCCAGCCTATTCACTGACACCACTCTCATCTGAGAAGGGCCCTGTCCTCAGTTTCCTGGCTTACACGTCCCTCCTCTAAAAAGAATCACCCAAAGCCTACTAATGAATGAGGCGGTTTCTACTCGAGCCCCACTAGCATATGGCAATTAGCAAACAAGATGGAGAATAATGACAACATTCTGGAAAGAGTGGTCAGATTATATTTGCTTTTTTTTCTGTTTCCTGAAGGTACCACACTGTAATATCTTATTAAGTGAAGGCACCCCATCTCCAGAGATCTTGGTCGCAGTGAAAGTCATCTATTCCTAGGTCCTCTTCAATGACAACGACTGTCATCATGCTCCTGTGAAATCTCAGTCAGCGATTTATAGGTATTAAGGATTTCCAGTGCTCTCCGACATTGCTTATTGTCTATAAACTTCACCTCTATCAACTGGTGTTTCAGAAGATTAAATCTTAATGAGACAGATTGTATTATAGAAGCTCCTAAAAGATAGGAAGCATTGGACAGCAGCCTCAGAGTCAATGTAATTACTCTTTCCATTCGCATGCATTTCCAGGCAATTAAATTTAATTTTTAAAGTTATGCTTCCTTGACCATTTTATGTGTAATGTGAAAAGCTTTGTAAATTATATTTAAAGTTGGACCTTATTTTTCAGTAAAATTGTCAAGAAATAGTTTCTTTTTCTGCTAATAGGCAAAGAAGAATATTATATAAATTTCACTGGAAGTTGAAACTGACATATATAGCCTAAGGTGAAGTAACTGTTGATTTTGTTGTTTTCTCTCCTGAAACAAAGCAACATGGAGAACTATAATCTTTTTTCCTTTATTTCATAGAACAGTATCACAGTTGTCACAACCGTATTTCTTATTCTTAACATAAGAGTTTACAGAATCAAAATTAAATTGTAATTTTCTGAAGATTCTCAAAACATTTTTTTTTTTAATTTGGTGCACAGCACACCCAGGGTGCTGGGGCCCTCATGACACATGTCATACTGGGGATCGAACCTGGGTCCTTTGCACTTGCCAGGCGGGTGCTTAGATCACTGAACTCTCTCCCCAGCCCCAAAACTTCTGTATTGTGTGTCCAAGTGAAAGGAAAAGACTTAGTAACTACCGTGTGTGCAATTAATGATTGTTTGCTGTTTTAAAATAAGAATTAAAAACCTGAAATATCTAGGAATATGAAAAAATAATATCAAATTTTATCTCTTTATGGAGTAGGAGACTAGGAGCAACTGGGACGTGGTTCACAGTACTCAGTAAGTATCTTGGATATTAAATATATATCAATAAATTATATAAATTGAAGATATATTTATATGATCTAAATATACACACACACATATATATACATATATATACATATATATATATATATATATGAAACCTAATATGCAAAGAATATGATACTTGAGCAACACCATCAGTGTTCAAGTGATGAATTCTGAAGTCCTATTTGTGAGAAGATTCTAGCTAAGATATTGCATCGAGCAAAATAAGATTTTAAAAGGCTCGCATGTGCTCAGCTCTCAGTTACTGATGAAGTTCTGGTCCGCATTCCTCCCATTATAGCCAGCAAAGTTCTGAGTATATAAGAATGGTATGTAAACACTGATATGTTTTCTGTGTCCCAACTCTTTATAGCTTGAAACTGAAATTAAAGCCATTAGACTTTTAATAACATTCAAAGGGATAAAATATAGCAAAAGATAACTTCAAGCAGAGGATTTAAAAACTAGGTAGGCTCAGGAGATAGCTCAGTGGCATGAGTGCCTGCTTGGCAAGGGCGAGGTCTCAAGTTTGATTCCCAGTAGCACATGTCATGCTGGCTCCAGAACCCTGGGTGCATCTTACCTAATCCAGAACAAGGCATGGTGGCACACACCTATAATCCCAGTTCTAGGGGGGCTGAGACAAGAGGATCTTGAGTCCCAGCGGTGGGACCCTGCATCAAAACATTAAACATATGCTCAACCAATCAATCAGTGAGCCACTTTACTAATTATATACCCTTACTCCCAGCATTCCATGCTATAATTTAGCTATGTCTGAAAAAGCCCCATGACTACACAAGGCCTTGGGGGCTTCTAGACATAAACCATAGAAAATCTTCCTATGTTGCTATGCAAAAGACCTGGAAGTTTCTCAACATTGTTTAAATAGAAGTAATTACATGACCTCGAACTTCTGCTCTTTTTATTGAAAACTGAACAAACACACATGCTCATTGGAGCACCTTCATAGTAACCAATGACAAAAAGAGTTCAAATGTCTTCCAACAGCTAAAGAGATGAATAAACGACATGAAATGCAAAGAAAAATAATTTAGCCTTAAAATGAAGTATTGATACATGCTATAACATGAACATATCAACAAGACTTTATCTTTGCTAAAAGAAAATAGGCAAAAAGGGATACATATTGTATGCTTATTCTCACACGAAGTGTTTGAAAATCAATAGAGGAAAAATACCCTTGGGACTGGGAAAAGCTGAAGGAGAGAAATAGAAAAAGCTCATAAATAGGTAAATTTTTCATTTGGACTGATGGAAATGTTTTGAACTAAAGAGTTAGTACTTGTACAACATTTTAATGTTCCAAAGCCTGTGGGATTTTTCACTTTATAATGGTGAATGGTATATTGTATAAATTTTCCATGAATAAGTTATTTTTTAAAAAGTCATATACTTTCCCCAAATAGACTGCATTTGAAGTAAAATGTCATATGAGAAATACTTCTACGCATATAACACTCCTGAATCCCAAACTAAGAGTAGAATGAACACTATCTGAAAAGCAAGCTGGGAGAAATCCTATTTAGGACAGGTCTGAAAACCTTTAAATAAAAAAAAAAAGTTGCATTGCATGTTTAAAAATCCAATACACAAATTTTTAGAAATGAAGGAATCTCTCAAATCCCAAAAGGAGCTATATGTCTGATGTCAATAGCACACCAGAAAACAGTATCTATATATAAAGTGACTGTGCTCCTGGAATTAAGTGAAAATTGGTTCTGCCTCAAAGGTAGGAATTTTCATAGAATATAGATTTGTCTACCAGAGCAAAGTACTCTCAACATGGTCTACTGGCAGCTTATTTCTGGTTTTTTTTTTTTTTTTTTGTGTGTGTGTGTGTGTACGAAATGCTTTTTCTTTTTTTAAAAAAAAATTATGTATTTATTTATTTATCTATCTATCTATCTATCTATCTATCTATCTATCTATTTATTTTTTGCAGGCTCGGGGTTCAAACTCACAACCTTGCACTTGCCAGGCAGGCACTTGTGCCTCAGAGCTATCTCCCCAGCCCTTTTCTGTCTTTCTGTCTTTCTGTCTGTCTGTCTGTCTGTCTGTCTGTCTGTCTGTCTGTCTGTCTTTCTGTCTTTCTCTGTCATGCAGTACCTGGAATCAAACTTGGGTCCTTGCACTTCCCAGGCAGGTGCTTAGACCACTGAGCTATCTCCCCAGCCCAAAACACCTATTTTGGAGGATATTTTCGGCTAAGTTATGCTGATACACAAAGATGAACCACACCTGTTTTCCATCTGATGGAATCTGATTGGAGCTTCCTCGTGGTGGTGTAACTTTCAGTCACAGTGACAAAGCAGTCAAGATAATTGACTTTAAAAGGAGGGAATACATATTTGGCTGTTTCAGATGTTCCAGCCCATGGCCGGTGACCGCGCTTGCCTTCCTGTCTGTGACATAACAGATAACCATGACAAAGAATGCTTGATGGAGAAACAACTTACCTCATGGCAGATGAAAAACATAAAAGTGACAGAGTCTGGGGTCACAATATCTCCTTCACACATCTATTCCCGAACCTCAAACTTCTTTTCATTAGGCTGTGCCTATTAAAGGTTCCATTGATTTTCAAGTGAAGCTGAACATCAAGGATTGAACGTTCACTGTTCAGTGATACTCCTTCTCCCAAAATTAACTGGGACATGACCCAGAATGCGAGCTGATGAACATGAGACAAGTAGATTTAGAAACACTAAACTTATACTACAGTCATCCATGAAAGAACTGACATCGTGAATCTAAAAGTATGATTTAGGACATTTCTTAAATATTTTCTCATAACATCTCATTTACCTCCTTATAGTCATTGAGTTTACACATAAGCTTGCGCATCTATAAAGGAACTCTATTTAAGCATAATGTTTATACCATGACCTAGTGAGTAGCAAAAACATCAGATGTACAAAGTGCAGGGATTTATTTTTATGTTTTCATGTTCTATCACTTTGGCTACTGGTATGATTCAGATCTTCAAGGTCCCACAAAACATTGTGTTCAGAATTGAGTCTTTTGAGAGCTGGAACTTTTGGAAGGTGACAGGAATATAAGTGTACTACATTGATCAGTGGGCTGAGTTTAGATCGGAATGTGTTGTAAGAAATAAGGCATGGCTCATGGGGGACATGACTTCACAAGTATGTCCTTGTTCCCTGGGTATCCCATCCTGGGCTACTGTGGGTGAAGGAGTTTTTCTCTGCCATGCCTGCTACCAGCCATTTCTGCTTTAAAGCCATTGACCTACAGACTGGCTCCTGTAAGAGTCGTAGCCAAACAATACCTTTCTTTTAGCAGTAGATTCTGGGAATTGTGTGTCAGGAACAGAAAACTTGAGTGGGACAGCCACCAATGTGCCTGTGGATATGCATCTTTCTGTGTTTACAATACATTCACCATCTCTCCAAAGGAATTACCACTAGTATACTGTTATTCATGTCTGCATATAGCTGATTATTCAAGATCTCTAAGTTAAAGGGTGCTCAGAACCTCCTGTCATAAAGACAAGGGAGAGAATTGTGTGTCCATTCCTTAGCTTTTGTAGTCATATATCACCTGTGTATTTCATTGGCTGTCATTCTTGAAGATGACAGGAAATTGCTCGCTTATTTAATGTTGCTGCACTTTGCCCATGGCTCTTTCACTGAGCATTAAATCGATCAATTAATTTGATGATATAATTTCTTACAAACACGTAAATTTGTAGATGTCTTCATTGTCTTGCCCACTCAAGTGCTCAGTCAAAGCCTCTATCTAAATACTTGTATTTCTTACAGTACTGGACACGTACCCCAGCGTCTTCTCTCCAAGCAATGTGCCTAACCTGCTCTCATTGTTATTTTGAGACAAAGTCCCACTGCATCCCTAAATTGCCCAAGCCTTGTCTATAGAGTAGGCCCTTGCTATTTTGCGGTCCAAATTTCACACACTCAATGTTTCACGGGCTTTCAAAAAACATTAGTCTAAATAATTGATCACGGAGTTTTAGCTATATTGTGGGATTTTGCAGTACCACATGGTTACTAAAATTATGTAGGTTTACAAGTTTTGAAAATGGTTAAGAATATTGGAAGTGTTCTAAATGGGGAAGGTTTGTAAGACTGTGGGAAGGGTTTATAACATCTATCTAAAGGACTACTGCACTGTTCTTCCGTTCCTCCTAGCCTAGCCTACTAGAATTTGGGGATTGCAGTTTTGTGCCAGAAATCTGAGCTGCATGTCTATCTCTCTGTGTAGGTGTGTCTGAAATTTCTTCTCCCAGCCTCCATTTTCCATACATCCTCCTTTTATACACTAAAATAATCTGACAGCAGTGTCATGGTCTTTGTAAAGAGGCATTTATGTCTGCTAAGGCTGTAACTTTGCAGGCATTCCTCGCAGATTACCATCTGAGATAAAAGGTAGGTTAGATATGTGAGCCAAAAAAATGTTCAACTCTCTTATGTATAAATCTAAGGTAAAAAAAATCTTCCTTACAAAAGATCTGTGTTCTGCATATCTTTCTATTCTATCTAAATTGGGTATGCATCAACCTATAGTTCATATTACCTTTCAAAAAAAGTATGATATATAGCTAAAAAAAAGGAAATTTTTCAAGTGACTTCATCATTTTCCCCATACTATACCCTAAATTAATGTGACTTTTCTTCAAAGCAAATCTCAGGGCTCTTCACTGAAACCTGCCATGGCTCAGGTTTGGGTTTCTTGAGAAATAGAATTGCTGGTACTGCCTGGTTCACTGCATTTAATGAATAAACACAATGTATGAATATCAGAAACATCCAAATTCCTGCTTAAATCTAGAAGTTTGTATCCCCAGACAGTAAGGCTCATACAATGGTCATCATATTAGCCAAGGGCTAGACCGCTTCCCACTTCTTTCCTGACATATATGTGAATAGAATCTGTTCTCATGGTCCTAGAATATTCTGCCCACCACACTAGGTAACTGAGCACTAAGCTAGAAAATGCAACAGTGCAGATTAGCAGTTCTGTAGGAAAATTTTCAGGTGGCATTGATGGGAAGCATTTGATTCTAGCTAGCCTTGACCCTAATTAAACGGGGATCCAGTCTGAAGGAAAATGCTGTGAGATACAAACAACATTTTCTACACAGATTGTTGCATTATTCTTTAAGCTCACTGTATATATAATCATTTGGAAAATAGTGAAATATTTTACATTACATTACAATGCTGTTAAACAGATATAATAAATCAGATGCATTACTACTGAAATTTTAGTTTTTACAATTTTTGTCTATCACTCTGTCCCCTTTCCTGTGGCATTTCATGAATTTGAGCTCAAATATAAGAATGTGAATGTGGCTGATTACTTACTTGGCAGATATTAAAGTTAGATCCAACATAAATTGAATGGAAATGAATTTTCTATAATCTAATGGAAAACAGGCAGGCCTTTGCTGCTGTGGCATCAGATATACAAAAAAGATGGACATAAATACATTTAAAATAATTTGGGTATATTTTGTGTAGTTTATAAGCAATGACAAATAACTTGGCATACACAAATGGATATTTCTTGCAACTACTTAAAATATAAGCGTATTTAATAAACTATAAAAATATCACATTAAAAGTTAAATCCAATATCTATTTCTGTTAAAAAAAATATTTTCTCTACATCTTTACTATGAGGAATGCTGTAATATAGATCAGAGCTCATTATAGCTAATATAACATCATAAGTGTATATTGGTATCACAAGTACGTACTAGTAAATAATGATTAAAAAATAACCAACAAGCTGTTTGGAATCTTTAGAACTTCCTGTAAAATTCCAATGAGGATTTCCTTTCTACTAAATTATAAAACATTAATACATTACTTTTCCAAGTCTATAATCTTCAGAATACTTAGTCCAGATATTTGGAAAGTTGAAAACGTTCCTAAGTTTGTATTGTAATAATTAAATTTTACCAGTCAATTTGGAGAAGATGCTGGGTTAAGGAATTCATATATATTAAGTAGGAATGAAAAACAAAAATCTTAATAAGTAGAATGACGTTTTATGGTTTGGGTCTAGTTGTACCCCAAAGCCTCATTGCAGTCATGGGGCAGATTTCTCAATTTTGTGATTAACTCATGATCTCCTGGGATTATGGGTGCGAGTGCTACTGGGATTGGGGATGTGAGTACTGCACCCAGTGTGGGGAAGATGGTCCGAATGCAAGTCGAGGGAGATTGGCACTCTAATAGCCATTGTTGCTGCTACTCCATTTTGCCTTCTGATCTTTGCCACTGTCATGAAAGGCTATGCTCTGCCCTGTGCCACTCTGCCTTAGAGCCAGCTGAGTATGGACTGAAACCTCCAGTGACTGTGAGTTAAATAAAGTTTTCTTCCCTAATTTTGAATTTCAGTTCTTTGTCACAGAAATGAGAAAAGAGTAACTAAGATACAAAGGTCATAAAACTTTTTCAAAGCTAGGAACAATAACAGTAAGGAAAAGCAGTCACAGTCTGGGCAACTGCTGCTAATAGTAGTCCTATGAATATATTAAATGTTGATAAGTTGAACATGTAATATTCCTTGGAGAAATGGTTTATTGATGTTTTATTCCTTTTCATAAGAAATAACAATGTGATAATTTCAAAACAATAGTACATTTCCAGTACTTGCTACAATGCATATTGTTGTCCTCCTAGCAGTAATACATAGCATAGGGTGTAGATATTATAACTCTTCTAATCATTATTGGTATAAAAATATATTTCTCATTGAACTAAGAGAAAGTAGCTGTATGCAAAATCCAATGTTCTATAATTTCATTGGGTTATTGGTAAAACTGGCAATGACGGAAGCTGTTGATTTAAGCCTTTTATAGCTCCGCATTCTATTCTAGCTTTCCATTTTATGCCTTGAGGTTAAACTTTTCTGCTGGGTGATTTATGGCAAGTTTAAGAAAGACCTATATAACAAAATATGGAACTTTTTACCTCCCAAGGCCAGTCAAGTGCCCTCAGGATTTACTTTGGAACCATGTACAGTGCTTTGTAGAACTCTTTTTGGTGTCAGCCATCTGGATGAGTCATGGCCATTGTTTGACCAGTTTGCTCTCTGTGAAAGCCTGAGAGAATGTTTTCTCTCTAGGTGACTCTCCTTAGGCACACTATACATCATCGATCCTGCTCCTCTGTGTCCCCATGTTCTTCTTCATAAGAAAATTTGGGACATCTTTGAGTTATAGGATGTTATAGCACAGGTTCTCTTGTGTCCTGAGTCCTCATTGGCCTTGAAGGGCCAAGGCTAAAATATTGGCTATCCTTGTAGCCCTTCTTTGTAGAAATTTGTGATTGATGTTGTGAACAATAAATATTGGATGCAAAAATATTACCTTAGGCAAATCTATATTTGAACCTATGCAAGACATAAAAACTGTTAAGAGGTAGAAATGTTAAAAGAATAAAAATACCTGACATATTTGTCAGTACTTGAAGATTATAGGTTTTGTAGCTATGATGACATATCATTTTTATTGTCATTTATATTAATGAATATGATGAAAAGTATAAATAAAAGCATAATTTGATTCTGTGATTCACTGGCATTTGAGGGAATCCTGATTGATCTTCTTAATTTCCAAAGTTCAACATTTGTTGTGAATTAGGGCTATTATGAAATTCTATATATAATTTCTATATATATATAATATATAATATATATAATTTCTATACACTATACTAGTGGTATAAAATAGGCATTATTTTTTACAATACTATTTTTCCCCTTAGTTATGGTAATTTCTTTCCTATTTGAGAGACTGTCTTGTGACACTGCACAAGGTGTCGCTAGGACTGAGGTGCCTTATTGGTGGCCAATAGGGAAGGGGACTGACTCAGCCATGATCAAAAATCCTTTCCTTGGATTCTGGGCACAGGAAGTGACTCATATGGACAAAGTACACACGGACTTTAATCCAGATTTTAGGGTCAGTGCAGTCTAATGAAAATAAAAACTTAGAATGGGAGAGAAAATGTGACCAAATAGAAAGGCTTTACATTCTTCAGCGATGCCAGCTCTAAGAGCAGGCTCAGCGTATGCCACTCTGCCCACAGTGTCACCAGCAGCAGGAGTGAGCAAACCACTGATAAAGTTTTATTAAAGGACCGATTGGAGCGTCTGGAATGAAGGAGATCTCGGCAAAACAATATGTGGTAGTTTACCTATGAGATGAGTGATAATGAGGTCCCAGTAATGTAACATAAAAATGCACCCATAGCAACAGTAAAACAACATTTAGTTTATACATATATCCATTTTCCTCCATTTTCAGGGTGACAGATCAAGTACTAGAAAGGATGCTATTGATGTTCCCTGGACACCCGCTTATATAAAGTTAATATGTACAGTTCCTCTACAGCTATAAATAATTCCAAATTTGTGTTCAGGTTGAGAGCATCTGTCATAGCCCAACTATATTCAGAATGAAGTCTTTTCACTAAGTATGCTTCTGTTCATGTGTCTTCTTTTGAAAGACTGAGGAACGAAATTGAAGATGACATGAAAATTTCCTGAATCTATCTTGAATCAGACAAATATTGATAAAAATCTCAAAAGATTTTTGGATACATTGATAATATCACGCATGTTTCATTTAACTATAGGTCTCCAGAACTTCTTGTGTATTCCATCAAAAACAGAAGTGACTTCATAAATTCAAAAGATGAAAAGAGATCTTAGTGTTTCCCTTGAGTCCTTAAATATTATAGTTTGTCATGCATTTCAAAATTTTTAATTCTATGAATCATAAACTACAGTCAAGTGCATGAAGGAAATCGAACTAAAGAAGTAAGAAAAGTAAAATCTGTTTAAGTCGCTGTCAACTAAATTACGCCTATGCCAGGCGTGTTAGTGCCCTGCCTGAAAGTCGCGCTTCACATTTAGAAAAGATTAGCAATGAATTGTTCAGAGGGGGGTGATTTACTTTATGGCAGTATTAGGATGTAAGCTCTCTGATTTATACATTTCTCTTTTTCTTTTCCTACTTATTTAAAGCACTCATGGAAGCCCGGTGTCTTGCCACCTGGACAGTGGCATGCTGCTTTGCTCTTGCTTGCTAAGCCACAGCTCAGCAGCAGGTCCTCCTAATGACTTCCCAGGGAAGAAGCGCCAGGGCAGACCCAGAAGCAGGACATGAAGCTTTATTGTCAGGTGGAAGCAGAAGGAGGCCACGGGAAACAGCCAGGAAGCAGGACCTCCTGAACAATGATGCATGGCTCTTCCTAACTACCATTACCCAGGGGCACCCCCTTCTGTCTCTACAGTCCCCCAGAGGAAAGGCAGCGCCGATGACCGCCACCTTCCTGCAGGTCCCCTGTGTCTGCCTCGTATCTTAAGTGTTCATCCACGCTTCTGCAGTGCACCGTGACCACAAAGGCAATATTACTTTCGAGCCACGCTTTCTTTCATGGGCATGCCCAAGCCCAGAGAGGGCTTGCTTCTTGGTGCCAGTGGAGGCTTAGGTGTAGAAGATTGCGTGGCTTTCCCTGGTGTTGCCAGGCTTAGTCCTCGCAAGCAGTCTGAGTCTACGTCAGGGCCACTGTTCCTTCGGATCCTGCACCTTGTTCTCTGTCACCGAGTCCAGAGCGTCACCCAGATCAGCCTACAACAGTGTAATCCTCCTTACTTAATTCTAACAATGTAGTGGGTGTTCTGTGAAATATTTTGCATGAAAGAACACAGTGGAATTTATCCTGACCACGTCATTTGAAGTAGCTCCGTTCTGTTTAGGCTCAGGAAAAATATTTGCATTTACACTAGAGAGAAGGGGAAATTTTGCCTAATATATAGACACTTCACATGCTCTTTAGAAAAATAATAAGTAGTTCAAGAGCAAAATTAGTGAATGATATCAATACTTTAATCAAAAGGAACTGAACCTCAGGGGGTACGAAATAGCTATAGTTTATTGCTAAGAAAAGTCATGCAAATACTAACAACTACAAGGAGAAGAATTAATTTAATTACGATGTGATTTGCAGACAATAAACAACTCATTTTTGTTTTATGTCGTGAAATAATTGTATCAGAGAAAGAAAACATTGGATGTACCTTGATATCAACATGTTAAGCGAAATAAGTGAGACTTGGAAACTTAAATATCACATGGTTTCTCTTATATGAGTAGCTTAAAATAAAAATAAAGAAGTGAATAAAAGATAATAGCTCATAGGGAGATCAGGTTTTGTGTAAAAAGGCAAGTGTTCAAGAGATAGAAAGATGGGAAAGAAGAAAAGGGGGAAGTAGCTGGCAAAAAATTAAGATGTGCTTTGTGCATATATCAAACCTCCAAGAGAAATGTAATCATTACAGACAGTAAACATGCGGTACTAAATAAGTGCAGAAAAAAATTGAAGTAGAAATTAAAATTGAATAGCTTATAGCAAAGGATTTACCAGTGTTTGTGATTAGCACCTATCTATTTCCATTGGCATAAGTCTGTTTGTTTCTTTGTTTGGTACAGGGTCTCATGATATAGCACAGACTCATAGTGATGCTCCAGTCTCAGCTTCCTCAGCTTCATGGTTACAGATGTGGGCCACCACGCCCAGTCTCAGGGGCCCTCAAGGCAAGGGCCAGCATGGCTTGTAGTAAGGGGGATCTAGCCCATGTCCTCCCACTTTCCAGACAGAGGCTTAGACTGTTGAGCTATCTCCTCAACCCAATACAGAAGTATTTACTGATAGACGTTTTTGGTGGTAGAACAAACAGCAAAAAGTGTCATATAGGGATATAGACAGCACATGCTAGGGAGAAACAATTTGGAGTTGAGCAGAGCAGAGCTATTCCAAATGGTTTGGTCAGGATAAGCTCCACTGTGCTCTTCCATGTGCTTAACAGAACACCCACCACACGGTTAGAATTAAATAAGTACTGATTTCTTAGTACCATTTAATAAGTTATTCAACTGGATAGGTACTGGGCTTATCATCACTGGCTTTCTGAGTATCAAATATCTTTGACTTAGCTTGTAAATGATATTTTCTGACCATCATTGATATTCTAATAACTTTCCATACAATGTGATATAAGCAGTTACACAATTTTGACACAGATATTTGGAAATTCAAGGAAATACAACATTGTAGCCTGTCAAGAATATGGTTTTTGGCCCAGTCTCTTATTTTCAAGTATCACAAAGCTTTTCTGCTGGAGGGTTGAGAATGTAAGTTAACAGACCGACAATTGGAGAAAAAGAAGGGCTATAAGGATAGCCAATATTTTGGACCTAGCGCTTCCAGGTCAATAAAGACCCAGGATATAAGAGAACCTGTGCTGAAATATCCTATAACTCAGAGGTGTCCCAAGTTTCCTGGTCAAGGAGACTATGGGACCTCAGAGGAAAGGGATGAATGAACTGCAGTGCGTCTAAGGAGAGTCACCTAGAGAAAAACATTCTCTCAGGCTTTCACAGAAAGCAAAATGGCCAAGTATTGGCCGTGACTCGTCCCGAAGGCTAACACTAAGAACAGTTCTACAAAGTACTGTCTATGGTCTCAAATTTAATGCTGAGGGGATTTGACCCTGGAAGATACAAAAAAAAAAAA